>JAAOAQ010000631.1:0-82900 GCA_013396025.1 Fusarium phyllophilum
ACCTAACTAATAAGAAATAAAAACGAATATTAAGAACTCTCTCTTTTACTTAACTATTTACTTAATATATAATTAAAAAGCTAATTAAGTTACTAATAGTTAATTATTTCAGTTTTATATATCTATTAAAGTTAAATATAATAAGGACTTAAGGTTATAGTCTTAAAAATAAGAATAGGAGCTAGAGAGTAAGTAAGGCCGGCGCGGGCTGAGTTTAGGCTGAGCTTGGGCTGAGGGAGCTGACAAAATGCCTCAAAAACGGCAGTCTTTAGCAGGTCATGTGTAGATTGAGTTTTGTCTCATAATACCAGATGACCTAGAGACAGTATGTTAAGCCCAGCATAGGCCGCAACAGCGAGTGCAACGATTCCCAAGCATACATCGCCCGTGCCCGAGATGCCGCTCGCAGATGACTGACCCTTTCCTGTATCACGTGGAATGAGATTGAAAGTCTTGGAAATGGAAGACCACGCTGTGACTGCAGGCGCCACGATCGTATCCGCCATACCAAAACAGTACTCAAAAGGCAGTCCCGTACTCCATGATAATAAATACGTCAGACCAAGAGAGTATACCTCCATGAGCCGGTGACGTCTCCCAGATCCAAAACACGGCAGCGTAAGCAAAATGAATCTGTAGACTGCGTGCGCAAAAATCCAGCTCTTGGAAGAAGCGGTGAAAACAAAGAGGTTATCATGTAGCATGATAGTCCTCCACTGCACTTCATAACCTTGCAGAATAATCCAGGCGGAGAGAGAGAGGCAAGCCACTTTGCAGCAGATTCCACGGAAGGTCCCTCCAGAAGGTGTCGCGACCATCATGAGAATATTGCCATAGACTGCAAAGTTGACGTAAATGGTGAAAGCGTAGAGCCATTCCGCTTTGGTCGATCTGCTGGCGACGATGAACAGAAGGACGGAGCCGAGTCCTAGCGGCATGGTAGCCATAGTTTTGGCCATTTCTCCTTTGGTGGAGGTTCGATCAAAGATAATAATGATGGCGCTGGTGGTGTAGACAATGGTGAGGAGAAGGCCGGGTTTGGAGATGAGGCAGCGGTAAGCGAGGAAGAGGATCCCGCTGAGAGATGCGTTGAAGGGGATGTCGACATACGGCTCCAATGCCGCGTACACTGATGAAAGACTCATGGTGATGCGACACTTTATCGAGGTCGTTAAACGGTTAGGAAGAAAGTGGCTTGGAGAAGTCTCCGAAATTGAATGCTGCTTCCCCCGCCTGTTCCGTGCTGCGTGCTAACAGCCGACCCATAAATATAGGGGTCTGAGGGCTTTGATTCGTCAGTCGATGCCATCGTTCCAGTTATAGGGTAAGGAATCCTTCACGGTGAGATTCAACAATGATTTCAGGTGAGAGTCTATTACATTCTCGCATCAAACTCCAAAACTATTCACCAGTCTAAGACGACCAACCCATGAGATAGCCAGTTAAGGAAATTTCCAGGCAGGAACTTTAGTAGGTGGCAGTTTCTTACAATTGCCAACCTTATCCAGTTTGACCTTTGCCATTTCTGCAGCTGCGCCTCCCTTCATGATAACATCCCAGAAATCCTCATACTTCTTACCAGCCGGTTTCTTTTGGCTGTATAGACGCTTGACATCACTTCGAGCTTGCCTAGCGACCATGTCCAGCTCACTCCTGATGAAGTTAGACCACTGCGTCGCTAAGTCGCTCTTCTTCTTCGTCTCTTTGAGATACCACATGTCGAACCTCTCCATCAGGTCCAGCATCCCGTTGTACGAATCGCAGAAGGCTTCCCAGACCTCGTCACGGCCCATGTAGCCGAATACGAGGCCTATCTCGCGAACATGTAGCAACTGCTCCGCGCCAGCCTCGAGCTTGGCGAAGCCGGCGTTGGTCGTGGTGCTTGTACCCTTGAAGAGAGAGCCTTTGAGGCGGTTCGAGTTGCTGAGGAAGATGGCGAGTCGGTCGTAGTGAATGCTCGAGCCTAGCTCATCCACCACTAGATGCACAAAGGCATTAGTCTTTTTAGACTGCTTGTCCTTCCACTCGTTGTACTCTGTGAAGGCCCATTTCTCGGACCATGAATGGGGGTAATTGTGGCTAGGGAGCCATATAGCGAAGAAGCGACTGATTGTCTGGCCTTCAAAAACGTGTTCTGTGTCATAATGCTGATGGTACAAGACACCCTTCTTGTATGGCCCGTTTTTGTCCTGTCTGTCATACTTCCAGATCTCGTCGTATGTTGGAGCCTTTTCCACGTCAAAAGACGTACAAACGGCAGTCTTGTTGTGATAGTACATTTTGATGTCGCTGAACAATGTATTGCCATCAAAAGGCTTCTTTTTGTTACCCTCCGGATCCTTGTAATAGTCTGGATATTGGGGGTAGAGCTCGGTCCCGACAATGAAAGGGTCGGGGCTACCTGCTGGCACCCAGAACCTGATCCATTTGTTGTCAAAACCTACAACAGGATTGTTCGAGGCTCGCTCGTAAAGTAAGTCCGAGCCACCTTCAGAGTCTCTGAAGCCAACTTCACGCTTCTCGGGAACACCAGGAATGATAGGACCTCCGGGTAACGGCATACTGCCGAAGTCTGGCTCATCCTCATCCTCGTCTGGCGGTGGAAGCCAGACGCACGAGCAACAACTTTCCTTCTCGCCCTTTTCCGTGATGATGCAAGAACCACATGGCTCGCAAGAGATTCGTTGCTTCTTACGTACCCAGTCGTCGATAGACTTGTCAGAAAGCTCACTGGCCTTTCGGATGACACCATGGCCGCTGAAGTCATAATTATCTGGGGTAGAATTGTTCTGTCGCTTGGCCTTCTTCTTGGCGCGGATGCAAAGCACATCCTCCTTGTCGCATTCCGGTTCCTCTTCATCGTTCTTATCGCCAATCAGACCTGCATTGGAAGGACCAAGCTTGTAGGATCGCGACTTATGAGAGGACTTTCCGAAACATCGCTGACTTCCGACACGAGTGTCCTGCTGTAGAAACCGGTGCTCGTAGTCATCGCCCCAGCCAACATATGACCCTGAAATCAGTTTGGCCTTCTGTGTCTGGCCGGCATAGGTATCCAGGCAGACCTCGCTATCTTCTTCTTTCCATATAAAGGTGGCTGAGACTTCCTGTGAAACGGAGATGTCAGGCAGAACGCCATCCACAGCGGCAGTATATGGCATTCCGAATGAAAGGTCGACATCCAGGCCAAACTTGGTAACGGCGGCAACAGTAATCTCTGAATCGGGGCCGGGCTTGGACAGCGGCGTCAAGGCGCTTTTGCTGCTAACCAGGGGCTCGGAAATCTTGATAGACTTTCTGCCCTCCGGGAAATGAACATTTTGGCTGCCCCATAAGCTAATAGATGTCAGTCGTGGTCGATACAGACGGCCACATTGTACTCACGCTACTACCTTCGCACTCAAATAGCCATTGAGAGACACTGCAGTACCCTGCGAGTTTCTTGTGTTGAACTCGATGCTCTCCTGCTTATATGGCCTGAAGTTGGCCCAGCCATGCCACAGACCATGGCCACCTAGCGACTCCGAAGCTTCGCTATATGTGACTGGACCGTTGTCTGTCTTCTGAGACGTGTCCAACTTGCCAATACCAGCCACCGTGAACTCGGCTTTTGTATCACCATCGACGTGAAGAAACCCTGCTGATTGGTGCACCTTGAGTTTGCTTCCGGGTGTCCAAGTCGCAATCATAGAAAATCCGTAAAAGAACCTCGCGTTGGCTGACCCTTCGAGGGTGATGGAGAAGCCTTGACCCTCTTTGTCGCCGCTGTCCACATCGCACATTTGGGAGTCAAAGTAAATGAGCTGATTCAGAACGGATCTTTTGTTGTCATTGAGCTCTTCGGAATCTTCGATGTCGGTCTTGTCGAATTGAGTAAACCAGTCTTGCGAGTTGCCTGCGTAGAATCTGGCCACAAGGGTTTTGAGATCTCGCTTCCTCTTCCCCGTCAGGTCTACCACTTCGTTCCAATAGCCCTTGACGTTGGAATAGTCGACCCGGATTGAGAATTCACCGGCATCACGACGTACCAATCCCATATCGTAGTCGAAAGAAAAGTCGTACACGGTAGATGGATTGCTGCGAGCCAGATGAATGGGGATCGACTGGTCCTGCGAAGGAACAAGGGCAACAGCTCGAGCATATGACCCAGCACCACAATCGGTTGGCATGTGGACGACCGTTCCCTCGACTCCATCCTTTGCGACACCGAAGCACTCCTCAAAGAGACCAAGGCAAATTACTCGGGCAGTCTGTACCTGTCCGACAGGCTGAGAGTGAATGTCCTTGGGGCAGTCGAGAAAGACAAGGTTGGAATTGTCGCGCTTGGACATGGAGGCGAGGCCGGTGTCAGAGCCTGCAAGTAGGAAGAAAGCAATGCCAGCCTTGTTTGGTTGGCTGTTTCGCGAACCCTTTCCGAAGGTGATGAGCTCGAACTGCGGAACTGAATCTGGCGGCGGTAGTAGCTCTGGTGGGAAGAGCTTGTCCAGGTTGACAGGGAGGAATGGCTGGTTGCTTTTGCCAGGAGCATCGCAGCAGAAGGCCTTTTGCCGTCCTAAAACATGGTTAATATTGTGCGCGGAACCTGAGAAAATCGAGTGTATTCTTACCGTTTCCACAGAATGCACCTCCCATGCCTTGAGGGTCGAGATCCAGGGTGATCTGACCGTTGTCGCATTGCCTCGAGCAAACATTGGCAGACCTCCAGCTGCAGTTGGAGAATGAATCCTTCTTAGGGCAACAGAGCTTGCGGCGACTCTTCTGACCTTTATTGGGGTCCTGGGCATCGTCATCAAAGGCACCGTTGACAAAGTCGTTGCTACATCTCTCGTTCTTATCAGCAGGGCCTCCCGTGTCAACAGTAAGAACGTGTTGCTTGTCGCTAGGACAGGTACCACCGCACTTGGTCCAGGTGCAGATGTCCATGTACTGTTCCATGTTGCCAATGCTACAGCAGAAGACTTGAGATCCACTAAACAAAGAAAGGTCAGCGTCTCACATCCTTTGGTGCCACAGGTGAGCCACTACATACCGTGAGCAATATTTGCCGTTCCAGCCGCCGCTCTCAAGATCACCTTTCCAACCCCTCTGATCTGCGAAGAGCTTCAGTTCGCCTGGATTGCACTTGCCAGCACAATCGCCGGAGAGCCCACCCCTCCCTCGATCCCAGTGACATTCAGCACTGGTAATACTGGCCCACGACGGACAGCAAATAGACCGAGCATTGGAAGTTTTACTACCGCATCTGGAATCATCTGTTATTAAAGTGTTCGATTTCTCTGCAGATAAACCTACTCCTTCTTCTTGTCAAGACTGTTTGTACGCCCGACGGTCCTCTCTCCCTCGGAGCAAACGCCGCCACAACCCGTGACTCGACATTGGGTTGAGTCATCTGACGAGTATCCCGCTTCTTCGGACTTCTTGGTGCTGAGACCAACACCAAATGCCGTATTTCCCTCGAGGAAGTTCTTCCGTCCGGTGATTGCATTCAAGGCAGAACGCCTGGAGTCATCAAGATCAATTGCCCACATCATCAACCCGTTGAGGCCTCGTTTGTTGGCAAAGTCAATTTTATCCTTGAAAGTCCGTTCGTCATCGTAGGAGATCCAGTTATTCTGGCCATAGACCAAGTAGTTCACCTTTGCATCCTTGTCGTAGACGGGCTTGGCCTTGCTGTCTCTGATGAGATCCATGATTTCTGTACATGGTCAGTCGACACTGTTGTCAATCAAGAAAACTGTTTACTTACCTCTATAAGATAGGAATCCTGCCGTATCTGTGCACCTGCCCTTATCTCCCGGGTCACTGAAGCGGCATCCAGGCTTCCAACAAGCAGGGTTCTCCAACTTGAAGGACCGCCCATACAAGCCGATACCAAGAACAATATCCCCTGGGGGTATATCGTTACGCCAAAACTGGGCAAGTGATGTTAGTTGGTATCTCTACGAGGAGTGGATTGAGTACATACTAGATCGAGAGCAAGGTCAATCTCGGTGACATTCGTGTGGCCTAGGATCTGATTGCCGATAGGATTATCTCGATCCCAGATCCCATGGAGATCGTAAGACATGAGGTTGATCCAGTCCACATAGTTGTTCATGGCCTTGAGGTCAAAGTGTCTCAGGTACCAATAAGAGGTCGGGGCAGTGTATGTTACCAGATAATGTCGACCGGCCGAGCGCATAGCAGCCTGGAGCTCTTTGAGAAATTGAGTAAAGTTCTTACCGTCGGTATCTTTCCCGCCGCGGTCTTTGGCGCCGGGATATTCCCAATCAAAGTCAACACCGTCAAACCCGTATTGGCTTAGAAAGCCAAGCAGGTTCTTGATGAACGTCTGTCGATTGGCTCGGGTAGAAACCATGTCGCTGAAGACTTTCTGGTACTTGCCGGGGTCATTGTGAGTCCATCCACCCAGCGCGATCATGATGCTTAAGTTGGGGTTTTTGTCCTTGAGGTCTGTAACTTGTGTGAAGAGATTCGGCTTGACATCGGGCATGTTGGTGATGCGAAAATCGCCAGGCGTAACGAAGCCAAATGAGAAGATTAGATGGGTGATATCATGGACTGGGATTTCCTCTGGAGACATATGACCGCAAGGTTTGTTCTCGTTCCAGGCCTCCCAGTAGGCGATGACCTTCTGTTGTACATTGGACTTGGAAGCGGATGGCTTGGGTTGTTCGCAGTCAGACTGGCAGCCATTTTTGCAGAAGCTACCAAGTCCCAGTCAGTTTCAGCCATTCAAGAGTACTACCATTAGAAGAAGAACTAGAACAGACCGTAACTTACTCTTCAGTAGTTCCGCAGAACCCATATTCACTACAGCAGACGTTCAATGGGCACTTCTTGCCTGTCGGAGAGGCATACTTGCCGCATTCTGCCTTGGCATCGCAGTTGGACTGGCAGCCTTTGCCGCAATACTTTGGTTCGTATCTACAAATCGACACTAGTCAGTCATCCACGGTGTATATCGTGAGGAAGAACCTCTCCGCCTTTGTTTATCTTGTAACTTACCCGCACCATCCACTCTCACCACAGCAAGCTCCATTACCGCACGGCTTGTCAGGACCACAAGTGTAGTCACCAGATGTTGCAGCATTGGATACTTGACCGGACTCAGACAGTACAGTAAGCTCCCTGGGGAGGATCTGGTGGTTCATAGGAATGGCTGCGAGGGATACAGACTCATCCTCAATGTGTCCATGCTTCCCCCGGATGTGAAATCGGGAATGAGAGTGACGGTGACCAATGGAAAGGTCAAAAAAGAAGGGAAACAAAAGAACGAATCGCATCTGGCTGGCGAGAAAACGCATGGTTTGTTACCTGCCGCTTCAGTGACAGCGAAACGTTCAAGTATTCCGACAATTGGACGAATGAAATCAAGGTCAAAACGAATGAATGTATGTATAACTATAGTTATTACTCGTTATCATCTATGAGACAGGAATCACTTGTGTTTATCATAAGTGTAGGCTACTGCGCTCTCCAGATCAGGTCCACATCCTGGACAGTCCGCTTCAAGCGCTCCCCAGGATACACCAAGTTAAGATTTCACAATGGATCCTCCAATCTACCTGGAAGCCGAAAGTTCCACCTCCATCAGATCATAACCAGGGGCCCATAACGGACAACAGCTCGGAAAATGTTTTTCGTTTGAAATGAATCGCTTGTGATCCTGGACGAGAAATTTTCAGGGCCATACTAAAATGTCAGGGAGAACGAATATTATCGAACGAGTGTTATGTTGGAACCAACAGTCGAATCGGACGAAGCGACGAACCCGAAGTGACCCGCAACTCGGCTACGGCTGAAGGTGATCCTCTGGGGTGCCAAAGGGATGATCAGGGCGATAAGTGGTTAGTAGTAAAAGGTTGAAACTTTGCCCCATTATGCTTGTTCTAGCGCCAACACAATGGAGTCAATACTTGTACCAATTTGGCAATACTGTTGGGATCTATCTGTGCGTGCTGCCGAAACGCGTATTGGCATTAGGTAAATCAGTCTTTGGACCTGCGCATGACACGTTCTCGCATATCTTTACTCTCCGCTGAGCTCCCTTTTCCTATCTCCGATGCAACGTTCCTGAATCAACCACCAACAATAGCGAATCGTTAATCACCCGAGAGTTATTGTGGAGATATATGCCAAGAGTCCGGCGGCGGCCCGAGGCCTTTTTTTCGCTTCTCCCTAATCTCGGCGTTTCCTGTTCAGCTCCTGAAGACATGTGAGTTATCGTCCGGGCAGTAGACCACGGTTGGTATAGCGTGACTACTGCATGTACTGCAAATTGAATCTCGCTGTTCGGGTCTTTAGCATATACCGAAGGAAGAAAGGCATCAATTTTCCAGTTTTCACTAATACTGTCCTGAGCTTTATACCACCTTTTACAATCTCACCAAAGACCTACGGCATTTTCGGTTTCATACAACAAGATGCGCCGCCTTTGGTTATTGTCCGCGTTAAACGCCTGGGCCAGACTGCCTTCGGTGTATGGAGATGGTCTCTTTTCACTTGGTGAAATTGATGGCTCCATGCTCAACGGTGCTAGCGATGCTTGCGTCGCAGCAATCAACACCAAAGTTTCTTGCCCTTCTATACTGGGGCTGTTGCACTTTGACTCAGATAGGGCGCTGAATACCGCTGAGATAAAAGAGCTCTGCCAAGGCAGCTGCTTGGGAAGCTTGGCCGACTTGCGAGATTCTGTCAAGACAACATGCGGCTCGGAGGTCACCTTTGAGGATCCTGTAGATGGAGCCTTGTGGAAAGCTTCGTATCTCATGGAAGAAGCTATTTACTATGTTGAGAGAGCATGCCTCCGAAAAGGGTCAGTAATTCGTGTATATCATCTCTACCTTGACATTCCATCTAACATGGTTAAAAAAAAATAGAAATGGACAGTACTGTAATACGTGGTTTCAAAGCGCTCCCGCTGACGCATCGCTCTGCGACGAATGCTACAAGCTCATCTTGTGGCACAATGCTCAATCGCCACTATCGGAAGACACTTCTGAACAAAAGGAAATCTACACTTCCGCCAGTTCGAGCTGTGGCTATAAGAAACAGCCTACACAGACTTATCCGCCGTTACTTGTTTCATCGTAAGGCAGCCTCACAACGATCCCCGGCCTCTCGCTAACATGATAAGTCCAATGGCAACACCAAGCTGTAGTTCCGAGTACACTATCAAGTCTGGAGATACATTCCTTAGTGTTTCCAAGTCTCAAAAAGTCTCTACGCACGATCTGGCTACAGCCAACAGGCTTGACTCACTTGTCAGCGACTTCCCATCTTCAGGAACATTATGCATTCGCAATCAGTGCGACGTGTACGTTGTCAAGAGTGGTGACACTTGCGAGAGCATTCAGTCAGATCATGGCCTCTCCAGAGCCAAACTCAGATCCTGGAATCCCTTTATTAACGGCTATTGCGACAACATCTCTTCCTATGTCAACAAAACAATCTGCGTCTCAAATCCGCTTGGAGATTACAAAGTGCCCGAGAACCAGGACTCAGCTGGATTTGACACTCCCGCTGCAGTTCCAAACAACATTGCTCCGGACACGAAAACAAACTGTGGACTTTTCCACAATGTCACTGCCGGCGATGACTGCGGAACCATTGGTCTCAAGTATAGCATTTCTCTCGATGACCTCATCTTCTTGAATCCAATGATCTGGCAAAATTGCACGAATCTATGGCTCAGGACCTCATACTGCGTTGCTCCAGTGGGCAACATTGCCGACTACCCCGGTTATGGACCTGAAGAGGACGAATGGACAATTGAACCGCAAGAGTCCACCGAAATTACCGAAATTCCTCACAGAGAGGAGTGGCTCAATGACAGCCGCCCATATGTGCCTCTGGCCAACGGCACTCGTGAGGATTGCTGGGAGTATCTTTGGTGGAACGAGACATATGCCGGCAGCCCCATTCCTTGTCTGGATGCAGCTCTAGGCTACGAGCTAGACCTGGAGCAGTTCTTCCTATGGAACCCGAGCTTGGATCAAAATGAGCCAGACGCAGTCTCGCCCACCTACGACTTTCCGTGTACAATCTCTCCCTTTGTCTCGTATTGCATGCAGCTCGCAAGCCCAACACCTGTGCCAAAGACACCTCGAGTTCCTCCATCTCCTCGGGCATCTGGCGAGATCGCCAACTGCACGCGGTGGTTCATGGGATACTTTGATTGCTCGAGTCAGTTATCTCTCAGCAGGATGACGATGGAGAAGATGTACCGGTATAACCCTTCTCTCAAAGAGGATTGCAGTGGCTACACACTGGGAACATTCTACTGCCACGAGACCCTTGACGACCTGTACGGCTATGACGACGACGAAGAGCCAATTACGTCTCTCACGGCTATTTCAACAACATCGTCTAAAACAAGTAACAGTGCAGCCCAGCCAACCAACGTCAGTACAGATGGAACATGTGGAGGCACAAAAGGTAAAACATGCTTGAACTCTGGGTTCGGGGATTGCTGCTCCTCCAGTGGATATTGCGGCGATTCATCGCCCTACTGTAGCGGCGGATGCCAGTCAAAGTTTGGTAAGTGTGATGCAGGGAGTGAAAAGATCAGCCCTGATGGAACCTGCGGCGGAGAGAAGGGCTACACTTGTGAAGGGTCACAGTTCGGGGACTGCTGTTCCCAGTATGGCTACTGCGGAAAGGCAACAGATAATTGTGGAAAGGGATGCCAAAAGCAGTATGGAGTTTGTACTTAGACGTTTAACTTTGGCTCGGGTTACTCTTCCGTGCGCCTCGAGGCTACGGGTCCCAAGCCTCCACTGCTTAACTTAGTCTAGACAAACTTCCTGCTCCTGCCAAGCAACACTAAGGCACAACAAGATGTTATCACAGTGGAGACAGGCTCGCTGATCACATCTTACCCATTCATTTCATTTCTGCCCCACTACGAATCAGTCCATGTCTTGTTGCCTGCACGTCGATGTCCACAAGTTCAATGAGGGCAACTGTGTGCTAATAGCATGACTCGATCGACCTTCCGAACTGCCCCTTCAATAACATCCCTTTACACTAGTGAACATTGAGGTTCAGCTTTTATGCGGCTTGCAAATCCTGACGTCAGTTACTATTGACGTCAGTAGACCTCCTGCCTCTGTGCAGGCGAAATCCGGGACGCCACTTATATAACTTTCATAGATCCTAGAGTGTGCCCCAGTGAAAAATGTGTGCCGGTTGACTAGGCCACGGGATGAAAGAGGAATGGGCATTGGGTTATTTGTAGATCGGTGATGTTCCGTAGAAAGCCGTGCGAGCTAGTCTTGCGCGGTATTTTTCTTCAACCCCAGCTGCAAGGATATGTCACAATTAGAATAAGTTGACATATTGTGTAAAGGCTTTGTCTCATAGGACCGATATCTGGAGTACCTACCTAAACACTTGCTCTCGCGGGAGACCGACAATGATTGGCGGAGTGGACCGCTTCGGATTAACATTCGGGCGCTTTATTGTCAAAATTGAGCACCCAAGTAACTGAATGATCCAGGAATCAACACACCCCGTCATTTTTGTAGTGTTAACAAGACAATTGCACTCATTGACCCCCCTGATTATGGCTCGAACTGTACGCAGCAAGCCAACTCTGGCGACAACTTACCGGACGGCTACAGGGCCTCGAACTGTCCCACTAACCGACCCGCAAGGTCACCGTCTGCAATGGCCTATCGAGATTGGAGGCATCAGCGTCTACTCTAGAGATGCCAATTCTGTCATCTTTATACCTAGTTGCAGATTTTGGACTGATGGCGAGGAGGATGATGACCCCTATGCATCCTGGCGCGAGGAATCACAAGCTTTTAATTGCTTCAAAACGTCATATGCTTATAACATGATTGGCGAAGAGCACCCGCGAATCGTTCCGTAAGTTCTCACTCATTATCATTCGATGGTATAGGCACGCTTTGCTAATCAAGTATTGTTAGAATATTGGGTCAAGATGCCTGGACTGGCCTTCCTATTCTTCCAAAGCCATCGGGCGGCTCTCTCGAGAGTTTCCTTGAGCGACACGGGGATCAGCTTTACGCGGCTCGGGCGGACGTTTCATCCCCACCTACTCGTATCAAGCCAGAGTTCCTCCCTCTAGCCTACCAGTGGAGCCTGCAACTACTATCAGCACTGTCCTTCCTTCACTCTCACAACATAGCTTACGGGGAACTCCTTGACACCAATTGTTGGTTATCCGAACCATCTCTTTCCATAGCTCTAGCAGGGTTCTTGGGCTCAGACTTTTCCGACTCAGCGTCAGGCCGAAACCTACCTGGCATTTTCTTCAGTGGCTACGAATTCTCCCCAGCTTCCTTGCCTTTTGAGCAGGCGATCAGTGTGCCTACTGCTCAGACTGACATGTTTATGTTCGGCAGACTGGTATATGAGATCATGACCTCCTACATCCCGGGGTATGGAATAGGTAGAGACTGGGGCGAGACGCAACGTCTCATGAGAGAGCAAGGCTGGCTTCCCGATCTTGAGGACGAGTTCATGGGAGAAATACTTCACAAATGTTGGAGATTTGAGTATGAAGAGATTGAAGAGCTGCAGAGCGAAGTTCAATCTTTTGTTCAATCACGGGGATGGACTATAAGGGGTGACTTACTCGAGGGCTTAGAAGTTGACAGTATTCGTCGCCACTTGGAGGTCAGAGAGTGATGGGCTGGGCAGTTGGCTTACTGCCTGAAATGTGTTTATGGAAGTGTTGTTTGCAGATAATAGACTATCTAGCTGATACCTACATCAAGTGCCTTAGCCTTACTCGTATGGGATGTTATAAACCTTTAGTTGTCTGTCGGACAACCTGAACCATTTGTCATACCACACGCGGCCTGCTCTTCTCAAGGCACTTCGTGAATGCTATCAACCGTCACAGTTTCTCTTATCTTGCTAGTTGGCTCTAGACGTCGGGTGGATTAATTCGATGGGGTGCAATTATCCCGCGATAAGCCTCTTATTTCTTCAATGCCACCACTACCACTGCCGCGAACCACTTTGAATCATACTGAAGTATGCCCGCGTACTCTCTTTGATCACCATTGCCCAAAACCAGGCCCGAAAACTGAATGGGACTTGGGTCTCGCATATCGCTTCCAATGCCATGCAGAATTGAATCTGACTGTTTTGCGCTTCGTAGCCCGTAAACTTCATCAACCGCAACGACACTTATACCACTTCCTTACTCACTCATTTACTACCCAGGGCAATGCCATTGCCAAATGGCTGACATTGCAGTCAGAATCGACCACCTGATGCATGGGATTGAACGCTTAATGTCCAACGTGGGCACTCCAGATGTGGCTATTTGTGTAATTGCCAAAGACAATTCGATATTCTACAACAATCATGGCCTTCGCAATGTTGAAAGGAAACTCGCTGTCAAAGTGCCTACTAAAGAGGGACACGCAACCTCCTTCTTACTTAATCGTAGTGTATGATTGGCCTCCGAGTCCATCAACAGCCGCCAGGATATCCTTGACCTCCGCAAGTCTGGCTACAGATAGGGATGATTGAATCACACCAACGATGTGACCAAAATTCATCACGCTTCTCTCGGATATGGCTAATCTTTTGGCCGTCTTCAGGATTTTCCCTATGCGACTCTCCCTAGGCTCAAGCTGTGCTAAGATTCGACAAGCATCATTGAGACGCTGTTCCGATATCGACGCGTTGACTTCTGGCAGCTCTGTAGTAAGATATAATTTCCATAGTTCTGATATTGGGTCATCTGGAGATGTATCACATGCGATGACACCGTCAATCTCGCTTTAACAAGCTGTTCCCAGCTCAGTTATATCATTGCATGTCACCAGCACAACACTGAGATAGAATGAAAAGTGGCTGCCCAGCTCTAAGCCCAGAAAGACCTTCGTTAGTTGCTTACATAATTGTTCAAACATGATAACGGACGCTTACCTCTAGAATCCCGTTGGTTGTTGGAAGCCCCGTGTTGCTCTAGGTGTAGAAGTCCACCCCATCTGAGCGATACTGTTGAAGCCTCTGAAAGCCGCTGGTCTTCCTCTGCTAAGCTTATAGAAACCAAGGGTCGTTTAAATTTGGCAAATATATCTGCGTATTGAAGTTAGAGACGCTTTCTGCTTTGTAATTGCTTTCACACAGAGGCTTCAGCTTACTGTTTGCCACCATTCTTGTCAAGATCTTCGACCCTTGTAGTACCAGCACTAGACCAGCGCCTCTCGGTTGGCGCCGGCCGAGTTTCGTGTCCATATCCTCTCCTTTTTCGAAATAAGCTTGTAAGAGTGTATGCCAATAGGATTCATCGCGAAACGATAAGACCGGCGACTCCCAATGATGCTGCTCATCCCAAACAGGCTGGCATAACTCACTAATCAGGATATTAACCGCGTATACCCTCGAAGATATTAGGTATGCCGGCAAGTAACCACGGCAAATCAATAGAAATTGCCCCTTGTAGTTTCCATCTTCAAACTCAGGGTTGTTGTTGGGCTCGATTCGTGATATTAGGAGCGATCTCGCTTTTTCTACGTCCCCATCGGTGTCATGGAAGCTATGCAGTCGTCCAGGGAAACGATCGTTGAAGTGATCCGTAGAGGATTGCAGGTCTATGACCACATTCTCATGGGTGTGTCTCTAGTATTGCGGTTAGTCTTGTCGATAAACAATGTGGAGGAAACATACTTGCCAAGCCCTCTCAGCCTGCGATAGCTTGGTCTCTTCCAGTGTACCCCGTCTTGTTATACAATTCACTAGCCTTACCGGGCCTTTGTAATTCCAGATACTAAATGGAAATTTTGAGAGATGTAGAAACTGCCGGCTTCTTTGTACAATTGTAGTACAGATGTTTCTCTGCTTCTCTTGTGAGAAAATGTCTAGAGGAATGACACCCAGATCCTCTGTTGTTATGTTTCTCAAGCCCTTATATTCCCGTACATGTCGACTTGTCAGAACGAGCCTCGTGCCTGGTATCACTCTAGCGTCTCGGATATAGATAATCTCTTCTAAGACTAGTCGAAACACGTTTGTACCATCGTGGTGACTGACATAATCATCAGCCGTCTTCACCCGAAAACATTGCTCATACAATTTGTTGAGCGGAGGAATGAGTTGCTTCTCATAAACGATTTTTCCGGGAGGGTAAAGTACCCAGACTTGAGAGTATGATATTTGCTTACCCTGATACGCCTCTTCAAGTCTATCCCTCGCCTCCGGGAATATGTCGTCGATGAATTTGCATAGCGACTCTAAAGTTCTGATGGCTGCATTTGATAAGTTTACGCGACCCCGTTTCTCGCTATCCACAATTTCGAAAAACAGGTCTCGGTAACGTTCGTGACTCCTTGTTGTTTCTTCGAGATAAGTTCTGCGACCGTAATGGTGATGTCCTAAAGATAAATTAGATAATTCCTGCTGCATAAGTCTTGGGGTCTGCGAACGTTCTTTTCTATTCATGTCCTCTAATGCTCCTGGCATTATCTGCGAAGCATGACGGAACACCAGACAATCTTTGACTTTATTACCCGACTTTGCAAACTCCCTTTGTTGCCGAACCCAAAATGGCCTAACGGTTTTCATGCTCACGGTTTCCCACGTTGTCCACTCTTCATTTGGGGCCTCCCATAGCTCGATCTGACGTTGGAATTCGTGATCCCATTGCAGCGTCTGTCGAAGAAAAGGGAGAGTATAGTCTTCCAGCGAAGAGGTAGACGCGCGTATACTTTCTGTCTGAGATGAAGCGCCATCTTGTTGGATTGACCCTAGTCCTCCTAACAAAGCTTGCATAAGCGACATTCAAGTCTTATTTAATGGCTGTAGAACTGATATACCGACCTGTTGATACAGGCTGGGCCACTGCCTTCCCAGCTGCTGGTTTCTCATTACTTTTATGAAGGACATGTTGGAATATCTCGAAGTTTGACAGTCCACTCATATTAGCCATGTTGGCACCCGTGACACCCTTATACTGTTATACTAAACCTAGGAATATAGTGTCAGTGCTCACAGTTGGCTTGATCGAAGTCGCAGTGAAGAAAAGGAGGGGGCATGGAAGCCTCAAAAAGGGAAGACGATTATATCAATATCAGGCTTCGTAACCAAAAGACGTGTTGCTATTTGATTGGTGTTCAACGCTATCATTTGCCGCCGACTTGACAGGTTGGCGATGACTGCATGATTATGCAGATTACCCATCCTCTTACCCCGCACATAACAACATGTCAGCAATGAATTCTAATATCTCGTATTCCAGCATAGTAAGAGAATACCCCAGCCGACTTTGATAGTCACTTGTTATGGTGAAAAATTGACTATACATTGTCTAATGATAATTGCTCGCGACCATGACCTCCTCAGCCGTATCCAAATCAGATGGCCCCAGCATAGGTGGAGTGAGACCTATAAAAGCGGTTCCTAGCACAATCCTAGAAGACAATGGCTTCCCGGAGTCTCACGAGAAGCTTAAAGAAGGGATTTTGCGAACTGTTATGTCCCTACGGACTGCTCTTCCCACAAGTGAAGAAACATCCGACTTCGACGCTGCGAAATCAGCCACAAGGCCAAGGTTTGGCGACCTTTCCCATTACAACATCGCTGAAGTTGATGAGAAATACCTATGGGAGACAGAAGTGCATCGAATTGCGTCTAGCTTGGAGAAGTACCAGCAACCCTTAGACTCCTGTCTCAGCCATGAACTTGGCTCGAGTATTAGCAACTTAGGATTTGCTTGACTAGAAAGGGTGTCCGACCAACTACTCTGTGCACTATCTATTTGTGCCTTGGACGACAATTTAATGATTGCGCCCGAGCTTCAGACGGAGGTATCGAATCGAGGATCCATAATCCTGAGAAGCTTTGACCGGCTAGAATCAAGACTCGGTTCAGAACTAGAGATCATACGCAACGCCGGCATACGAGACCGGGAGACTTCTCGACGAGAGCCCGATTTGAACGAGAATAACCAGTACGTGCTTCGCGACGTAGTTTCTGGTTTAGCTGATAGTGAAGCTCCGACCTACTACCATCTCGTTGACTATCTTACCGAGACTGTGGCACGACTACTATGCCACAGCTTCAGATCAGATAAAACCGATTGAGTCAGCTTTGTGATCACAGCACTTGCCAAATACTCAACAAAGCTGAAGGTTCTCTCCAGAGAACTGCCAGAATACGGCGTTGGGGCTCTGAATAGATATTCCGATGTCCGGCGACTTTTGAGGGACTACCCGTTTGCTGCAGCCGAGAACCCGTCTGAGATTAGTCTTAAGGTGACGGCAGTGGATAGGTACGGGGACGGCAATCTAGATCCAGAACGGGGTCCTGAGGATCGCTACGTTGCCACATATGCTTCAGATATGATTACGATATCAAATTGGCTCTTTCGTCTTTTGTGGCATATCCTCAAGGACCTGAACACTCGAAACACTCGAGATCGACATACAGATGAGTTTGAAGTGTCTTCTGTCATCTTTGCACAGCAGCGCGGTGCATTCCCGCCATCACCTTTCAGAATCGATTGGGACACATCTCCGGTTCTTCATCTGGTGTAGCAGTTGGGATGTCTCGACGTGCTATAGACCTCATGTTAAGCACCGCTGCCATCCTTGAGGAGAGATCGAGGCATGAGCCCGGACTAAGGATTGGAATATCCACATTGTCTATCAAAACAGAGGATTCAGTGTCGCAAGAAGATGTCAATCTAAGATATATGGCTGACCTTATTAGCGTAATGGTCATATCATCATGCATGGACCCGTCTGTAACCGATGACATGGCACGGGTTTGTGCTTCTTTACGGGTATCACACATCCTGTCAAGGATTTATGATGAATCCCAGGGAAATGGAGCTTTTGTAACCCTGTACAACAATCTTTCAAGAGACCGGCCATTATTACGGCGGAGCCATCCTCTCTCTGATTACCTCGACCCAAGCAATGTCGGTTCAGGCCCTCCTCAGCCCAGGCAAGCGGAGGAAAATCCCCGAAAGAATGACTTCGAAGCTATTTGGGCAGTTGAACAACAAATCTCAGCATCAACGCGTAAGCAGATCTGGGACTCGGCCAGTAAATGGGCAATCGAAGAGCACGCCATCGGCGTAAGCTGTCTGCCGTATACCCTTTCGATAATGTCGGGATGTGCCATACTTGTTCTTGGTGGACTTATGGCTGGCTTCTTCGTCGGGTCACGCATAGAAGGCGTTGATCCTTTTAACCTAACTATGTTTTCTTGGATCATAGCGGGATTTATTATCTTGGTCTCGAAGAGCATTCGCGTCGGCGAGTGGACTTGGAAGGACTTTTTGAAAGGTCGCGTCACATGCCGTTCTGTACGGGAGCTGGCAAATGTCACGAACTTGCCGGAGCAAAATATCATAATGCATCTTTTATCATCCGAGAGGGAAACTCCTTTGGTTTTCAGAGGACCTTATAATAATGTCTTCTCCAACACTGGAGCTGAGGGATTCTCTGTCGATGTCAAACCAACTGTCGCTACACTCTTTGCTAGTGGTTTGATTGTTTTGGAGGTTCTATTGGAGAGTGGTTCTGCGCTTGTGTGCCTTGATATACGGCCTCACGTAACTGCAATGAATAGTGGAACTGAGGATAGCGGACATGAGCTGGATATTATAGCCCATGGGTTAATTAAACGGCGAATGGTTCACAGGCAGCGCAAGCAATGCCGAGTACTGGCTTGCATGGATCCACCCCTTCAGGACGAAACAGAGAAGGATATTTTATTCAGACAACAGCTGATTCACTGGGAAAAGATTATTGGTGTCTATAATAGGCTAACTCAGAGTGTAAGATAGGTTCCCTCCGTGTCCATCCCATTACACATACTCAACTTAGAAGCAACCATAAAATAAATAAAAGACATAATGTCCAAAAAAGCCGAAGTTATCCGCAGTGGCTATCAAACTACTCCGGCCTGTTATAGTAATGACACGATTACATAATGGTCGAGAAACATGTGTTAAAAACACATACGTTCAGCTGAACTGACAAAAGCGACCATTGGTGAAAAAGAGGTATGTCCCTTAGAGAACAACTTCAGAGATAAAAGCTGGTCTATATGTGACCGTAGCGTTATCACTCCCCCCTGATTCTAGCGTAGGGACTCTTTAATTGGTCACCATATGCAGGTGTTAAACGGTCTAAAGTGCAAGTGATAAGTGTAGAGTAGAGCTTTGAAATTATAAGATAAAGCTTGTAATATAATTATTGTGTCTATGTAAGTTAGGAAGGGATTAGTCCATTAAGTGGGCTGGCGTAGGGAGCTTGCTAGCCTGAGGGAAATAGAGAAGGAAAGTCGCCAAGAAGAGCCAGTATCATTATAGAGCCCATTATCAAGCCTGGAGGAGGAGTCGTAATCCAAGTAGAATAAGATTATCCGAATAGATCATGATTGACACCACACGAGACTTGCGTCCCTGATACGACGATACTGCATGTACTCAAAGTCCAAGTCTGGAAATATGGTTGGTGATGTTCTCAGCACTCACCATCAACAAGCACAATGCGATGCTTTCAGCTCTGCTCAAAAGGGTGCCTCTATACGGAGTAGATAGGTTTAGAAATATACACATCATTGACCAGTTTCAAGCATAACTCCAACCGCTGATTTTAGCGCCTGTTCCTAGGTGTGGCTTGCATTGCATGAACAATCACGGAGAGGGCGATGTGCCTAGGGGTTCAATACTAAAGAGTAAGCGAATAACTAGAAAGCGTATGGTATGTCATTGTGCATTTTTTGTTCATCAATGTTCGTGATATACCGAAATGTAGCTTTTGGACATACACGGCCTATTTCAGATCTTCCCGAGCTTGTCGGCCGGAATCCTGCAATCGGAATTTCTGCGTGGATAGTGTTTCAGAATCCTGTATTTCGCGCATTATCATACTCAGAACACTCTGGCACTATCTCAACCTGAAACCTCTGAAACCCTGCCCTCGGATTGCGGACGAATTTCGGTCTGCTTGACTGTGAGTATGTCTCCCCAGCTTGCGATTAAATTGCCGTACCTGATTTGGGTATATGGAACTCATCCCGTGTTATAGTTAGTAACTTAACAGATCGTTCAATATCCTGCTTAGCTATTAGCAATCATCTATATTTAGTGGCGAATGCAATGTCCGCCTCGTACTCAAGTGGCATGCGATTGTACGGCATCGCTCTCATTTTAAAACAGGCAATTGTTAGGCCAGTAATGAACAACAAGACTGCAGTTAATATGAAAATCTTGGTGGGGGTGCTCGGTATAGCACTCGGTCTTGTCATAGTGCTATTGTATAGGGATAAATATTCTTGAGTTGAAGTACTTTGGTAATTGGATAGAGTGAGCTGAGATGGAAAAAGGCGCAAGCTGTGAGTTGACTCAGCTACTTAAGTGCATCAGTGTCCCTCTGGATCCAAATCATGGAGGAACGTGGAATAGTCTAAGCATTCTAAATACGAGAGATGGGTAGGAATCTTGGTAAGATAAGACCGTCATAGACTATTGAAGTGGCAAGCTGAGGTAATGTAAAAGGAGTAGAAATTATGTTTCAGGATTTGCTGAAATGTCTTCACGAAACATACAGTATTTAGCAGATCGCAAGACGTCATTCTGCTGTTGACCCAAAAGTCCCAACCGCGTTGGAGAAAATCTGCAGTAGAGGTTGCCGCTGGTTAATAATATAACGTATACATAGACTAGTCCTGTAGGTCTTTTGACATTTTCTAAAGTAGCTGATAGGTTAAGTCGTAAATATAGATCTCATATCTTACAATTGGTTGAAAAATTATTTTAGCTCAGATCTACAGGCGCTACTCAATTTCATAAGTTTATACAGTAGTGTTGATTGGCGGTCCATACGAAGCCTTACGAAGATCCCAGTTAGCGCAGGTGGCTAATACTACCCTATTCACAAGCCTTACGACGGTGAAACAGCTAGTATAGTGTCCTCAGCGCCCACTCATTGTTGTTAAATGTGTATATGGTGATCTACTGGAACATGCCCTAGACATGGCTCTGACGACCTTCTTATTTAGCAAGAAACAGGTTGTAAATACTCTGTTCGCTTCATGTATTGAAATTCCTCATATACTGAAAAATTCCTCGTATGTGAACAGTTACTACCTACAGCAGAGACCAAAAACTGAAAGCGTCATGATGAAACATTCATGTAGAAGCTAGAATGTCATTTCGGTCCGTGCCAGGACCTCGTATTAGTCTTTCGTATGATCTCGTATTTTTCTGCCCCTGTTCATCATTGCTGTTTCGACAAACGTGGAACTTATGTTGGTCACGTACCTGACGGGATGGGGTTCGTGCGGTATCAGGCGTAGTACTTAAATCATATTTTAATCGCCCTGATAAAACCTGCGGCGGAGAGAAGGGCTACACTTATGAAGCGTTACAGTTCGGGGTGAGAGCGCAGCCTCCAGGCAACGGCTCTTGACAGGAGGTACACTGGTGTGAAGTTAGTGTGACATCCCTTTCCACAGGCTCGCCACTTACTTCTTTCACTCTCGGTCCCGGCGGGAGCGAAAGGAACCTTATCTTCGTCTAGACAAACCTCTTGCTGTTGCCAAGCAACACTAAAGCACCCTAAGACGTTATCACAGTGGAGACACGCTCGCTGATGACAGATCACTCATTCATGCCATTTCCGCCCCGCTGCTACGAATCAGTTCATGTCTTTGTGCCTGAGCGTCTAAAGATACCTCTGAACTCAATTTTTACGCCGTTCGCTGATGGTTTTTGATTGGCCTTCACAGCTTCTCATCCAGGAACTCCCTTCGCACTAGTGAACCTTGAGATTCATCTTTCATGCAGCTTGCAGATCTTGATGCCTACTCCTATCGATGTTTGTGCGTAGGTAATCAAACCTCTCGAGTGCCTTGTGTTGTAGACTAGCCAGAACGCTCACCTCTGTCAATAAAACGGTTTCAATAGGCGTCAATGGCCCGAGGTGTACGCAATAAGGCCTAGCTAGGAACCTACTACCTGACTGCAACAGGTCCTCGGAATATCCCATTAAACGATGCTTAAGGTCGTCATCTCCGATGGCTGATAGATATTGGGACATTCACGTTTACTCAAGGGATGCAGAATGTCTAGAATAGGAAGGACGTTACAGTTCGTTGCTTGACGGTTTCTAATACGATGGATTAAGGTTTCCATTCATGCAAGAGAATTCATTCAAGGATGCTGCAGATGAATAGTCACTGGCCAATAGTATGGTTACATCTGATCGGCTACCTAAACGGTTATCATAACCCCTGCACTTCTTTTAACATACTTTCGAACTATGCAGGCAGGCAGGTCTCGTTACTGAGTAGTACAATTACAGGCATTGGATTCTTAGAGTAAGATACTGTGGTGTTATAAAAATAGAGGTTCGTAAGTCATCGGCTTTATTACTCTTAAAAAGGAAGAACTGTGTTCTAGTATTGGCATCGCCCGGCATACATACTAGGATTGCATTAAAGTTCTCCAGATGACAGCATTCATCCTTGTCGCCCTCTGCGGCTGAGTAAATCACCTCAAATGCATCTCAGGTAAGCCGTAATAGACGGTGAATCCACTTTTTTGTATCGAGGGCCAAGTCTCAGAGCTTCATATGCTCTTATAACACAGGTTCTTGAAACTAAAAATGAGTACGCATACAGGCACGGTACTTGGGATGATGATCAATTGATGGATAAGCACTTGAGGAGAAGCTCGCAAAAGCACTGGTCAACACCACCTTTTTCAGCATTTGAATGCCTCAGTAACCTATCACGATGTCTTAGGGGTTCAACAAAGATCTTCGATTGAGTTAAATGAGGGCCTTTTCTAAACGGTTTTGCTCAAAGGGTCGAGAGTAAAATGATTATTGCCTCTCTCGATGTTGAATAACACAGTGCATCTTTAGTACTGTGATTTTAGTGGACATAACCATGGGGATTGGTATAAATATTCTTCGGGAAGTAGCTCTGTGGTGAGAGATTTTTCAGATCAGCCTCCATGGATGGCCAGACGATGATACTACTACGTTCACGTCTATGAGGTGAGCCTGCAATTGCCACGTGAAACGATAAGCCTCGAAGGATTATACGTTGCTATTGTTTGTAGGCCCCCTGGAGTGTCCCGGCAAGTTACTCCTGGTCCCTGTTGCAAACGTCCTTGGCGCTCATGCAAGCCTAGAGATCGACAACTATGTCCTACCCGACTGTCACTTATTTTCATCCTTGGCCTAAAATACGAACTCAGCTGTACCATGTATTTATGTGACAGAGCCTCTACCTGCCCCTTCGACGTCAAATTTAGCGGCTGAATGTAAAATATAAAAACCCCAGTATGGCCCACTTACCTGAGCTTGTAGTGTCTTAACCCTCCAAGAAAACACACGTCCGATATCAGCAAGTCAGGTTCTAATTCCTCATTTCTTCCAAGTCGTTTCTTTCCTTTCTAAAACACAGCCTTGTGCCCGATTACATCTAGTCGGAGCACGACACAACTGCAGGGTTCAAATGGTTCACTTGACTAATATCGTGTCTGCGGCTCTGTTGGCAGTGCCCGGTATTTTTGGGCAAAACCTTGGCCAATGGAGCGACGTCATTAAATTCCCCCTGATTCCTGTTGCTGGTTACGTTGTCCCAGAACAGCCGCTATCCAAGACGATGATGGTGTTCTCGGCCTATGGTGACTCTGACTTTGGCGGAGCCAGAGGGTATACCCAGTTTGCTACATATGATTTGCTTTCTGGGGAGATTACACACGAAAACATCTCCAATACCCATCACGATATGTTCTGTCCCGGGATCAGTCAGCTACCTGACGGTAGAATCATCATCTCTGGCGGTGCCAACGACAAAAAAACCAGCATCTTCGATGTCGAAACGACCGCCTTCGTCACTGGTCCAGAACTCAAAATAGGTCGTGGATATCATGTGTCTACTACACTTTCTAATGGGAAAGTTTTTACACTTGGTGGATCATTTACAGGGGGTCTTGGAGGCAAGATAGGAGAGATCTATGATCCATCCAGCAATGAATGGGCTCTGCTTCCTGGTGCTGCAATTGACCCTATCTTGACAGACGATCGTGAGGGTATGTGGCGTGAGGATAATCACGCCTGGCTCTACGGTTGGAAAGACGGATCTGTATTTCATGCAGGACCTAGCAAAGCCATGCACTGGTACAGCACTCAAGGAAGAGGTTCCTTCACGGCCGCCGGTATTCGTGATGAACTCGGTGATGCTATGTGCGGTCCAAACGTTATGTACGATGTGGGCAAGATATTCTCCGCCGGAGGTGCTCAGAACTACGACAATACCGCTGCCATTGCCCGAGCCCACCTGATAACTGTTACCGAGCCCAATACCCCTGCACGTGTCGAAAGGCTCTCTGATATGCATCATGCAAGAGCATTTACCAATACTGTGGTGCTTCCTGATGGTACGGTATTGGTCACCGGCGGCCAGACATTTGCCAAGGTTTTCACCAATACCAATGCTGTCCTGGTACCCGAGCTATTTGATCATGTGAAGAGAACCTTCACCGAGCTAGCTCCCGCAAGCGCCCCACGCAGCTATCACTCCATCTCAATCCTCTTAGCCGACGGCACTGTCTTCAACGGAGGGGGAGGCCTCTGTTTCGTGGCCAGTATCGAGAGCGGTGGTGCTGGCTGCGATAGATCTGTTGATCATAAGGATGGGCAGATATTTTCGCCTCCCTACCTTTTCAAAGATGGTGAACCAGCTCAACATCCTAAAATTGGTAGTGTCACCTCGAGCAGCACTCGTGATACTACAGCCAAGCCGGGTGATTCTCTTTCAGTCGTCATCGAAGAAGGTGATGACCTAGTCAAATTCACAGTCTCGCTGATTCGTATATCAAGTGTTACACATAGTGTGAATAGCGATCAACGGCGTCTTCTTTTGAAGCCGTCTAAGATTGAGGGCAGGGCCGTTTCTCTACCACTACCGGACGATGCTGGCATTTTGCTCCCGGGTGGGTTATTGGTATCTGTTCGCTATTTCCGGCCAAGGGGTTCCTAGCGTTGCCGCCACAGTTCGAATTGTCGTCTAGGCCGCTATCCTTACTGCAAAAAGTCTAATCATGAACCGAGCGGTCAGGGACTGAATCACGCATTTTTAAGTTTCTGGAACGTTGGAAAAACATAAATAGCTCCACATAGCCCCCTACAATTTATGCGATACCCGTCACCTTATTGATATATCTTCACTCGTCACGTAGACCTTCATCATGTATTCTTGGTCAAATCTTGGAGCTCCAGCGCTGATGCTCGCAAACATGGTCTCAGGTCTCAGCATCAAACTCGAAGCCAAGGCTGGAAAGTCTTGCGAGTATACCGCGCCATGGCAGACGCTCCCTGAACTTCCGCCTATGCCCAAGGCCAGCTTTAAGGGCACAGTACCAATTGGCCGCATTGATCTCTGGTACGCGACGTTCGGAAGACCGCTCAAGGAGACCAAGGCCAAAGGCCTAAGCCCTGTTGTTTTTCTCCATGGTGGCTTTGCGAATAGTGATTACTGGGCCAACCAGATTCGCTATTTCAAGGATCACTCGTACACTTTGATCACAATCGATTCTCGAGCTCAGGGCCGTTCGTCAGATGATACAAGCCGTTCTTTGACCTACGATCTCATGACTGAGGGCGTAATTGGCTTGATGGATCACCTTGGAATTGAAAAGTTCTCAACTGTTGGTTGGTCTGACGGCGCATGTATTTCCTTCGACCTTGCCATGAACTTTACCTCTCGTCTCGACCGCACCTTTGCATTCGGCGGTACTTACAGCCCCGCGAACATCAATTCGACAATTGGGGAGAGTCCCGTGTTCTTGGAGTATCTGGAGAGAGCTGAGGCGGAGTGGAAGAAGATGTCGCCATCCAAGGGCTCGTTCCAAGACTTTTCGGACAGGATGAACACCATGTGGGCAGCTCTGCCAGACTGGGATGCAAAGTCCTTTGCCACGATTCCTACACGATACTCTGATCTTAATGCTCCAATCATGTGGATTGTCGATGGTGACTCTGAGGAGGCTGTCAATCGCACCACTCCCGGTGAACTTCATAGCTGGGTAAGTCAGCCGTCGATCACTTGTATTTGTTGCTAATAGTAGTTAAGATCTGGGGTTCTGATCTCGTTATTCTGCCTGGAGTCAGCCACTTTGCGTAAGTCAAGGGATCAAGTATCTATGCGACATCAATTAACTCTTCGTAGTTTCATGCAAGACCCAAAGACCTTCAACGCCATGATTGAGCGCTTCCTCGAGATGCCTCGGTTCTCTGGAGAGCTGTAGAGCATCACCGGACCAGAACGTCTAGTACTTGGTGTTATTGAGCATACTATTCTGGTACGATGATGAGGAGATGATGGGCCACCAGCCATTCCTTCGTTTTGAATGTTCAAAAACTAGAACCTGATACTTGTCGAACCAATATTTGTAATCGCCAGATCCACCTTTTCACTGTTTCCCCCCGCCCATCCACTAATAGCCCTCTGCTCTGTCTAAGCCTACTTCCTAATATTGATGCCACTATCTTTGTTGAATGAACTTGTGAGGGTGTTGGATAGAAGGATTGATGCATCGGAGTTCGCTAGCTAATCAGAACGGCCAATATCAACCTCCGTGAACTTCACTCAGCTGAAAAAGTGAAGTAGTTCGTTTGCTGATAGTGTCACACCCGTCACGCGACATTCGTTTTCATTAGCTATTCTCCCTACTACTACTCGCCGCGATGATCCCTTCAGCCATAGCAGGTAGAGTCTCAGCAACCACATCCAGCTCTCCATAGATCTCATAGAGATATTCACCTTCCAATGCCAAACTATAAGCAGTCCTGAACCTACAGCAGTTCGTGTTAGTTGCCTCATTGGCTCATACACATAATCAACTTCAAGAGTACCACTTACCCAGCAGACTGTGCCCCAGACACGTCCCAAAGATGAGCAGCAGCAAACCAAGGCTTTGAATCAGAAGTGGAAAGCTTCTTCAAAATAGGCCCATATGCCTCAGGACACGCCTTCGCCACTCCATCTGTGTCACAAGGCAGTAGATTCTCACCTGGCATGTCAACTCCAGCCTTAGAGAAATATCCCCCTACACGGGAGATATCCCCAGTCGTGAAGCACCAGACAGTAAAGCCCGCATCACGAAGTTTCACACTCTGCAGCTCCGTCCCTAAGTTTCAACTCCTTGAACTTGCCCATCAAGTAGGCAACTTCCTCTGCCGTTGCAAAAGAGCGGGGATCATCATCGCCAGCGTAATGAAGACAGCGGTAGAACAGAGCTTCAAAAAGCTTGAGGAGCTGCACGTAATGGCCGTGGAATGAGAGGTACGCATATTCGCGCTCTGCCATTTCTAGCCAGAATATTCCGAGGAGCGTTGGTTGTATGCCAACGGGGATGAGTTTATTGCCCAGGCGCTGTTTGATGGCTTCGTAGAGATGCTCGTAGCTGACGAGGGTGCCGACCACGTCGAAGACAACGTTTTTGTCGGGGGCTGCCATTTTCTTTGAGATATTGAGATTGTGCTATCTATAGATAGAAAGATACAGATAAGGCTCAGCGTGGTTCCTGCACAGCGTTTGGCTGATATTGCGACGGGGATTAAATAGTAGGTTTGTCGCTATCAGTAGAACATGGGAATGTAACTTCCCCGCATTGGGATGTAATATTAAGGCGCTGATGCGACCTCAAGATTCCTTGAAACTTGATTAATCAGTCATTTGATTCCCGACTTTGTATAGGCAGGTCAGAGGAGTCCGGGCCGGCTGTGTAATGTTATCATCGATAATTGAACAGTGCTGTATCCTCCGGGCCGATCACTTAACGGCTACCACGGACCAGAAACCAACGCCCTCTAAGGACTATCTCAAATTGACAACATGTTTGTCGTATCTGTAACTTGTACGTCTGTCGGGCAACTGTTGGGAGGTCTTGTACAGCAAGCACAATGAGATAAGGATACCACATCCGCCGAACCTTGGGTAACACTTCTGACGGTGGGTGAAAATCATACCATGAGGTCCATAAGTATGCTATATCTAGATTCACGTGAGGTATTCTTTCTGGAAGCCCAGGAAATCCTGTATATCAAATACTGGTGGCGGAAGCTGGTCCACCGTAGAGACCTCCAGACATTTCTCACAACTTAGCATCCTTGCACTATGTAGTAGCTGCTGTTGCTATACCTGTCCGTGATATGTACTCATCTCAAAAAGATGAATCCAAGTAGATGGGGGATGATGAGGATTAGCCTTCGAGTGTATGAAAGCTTCACAATCTGCTCGGATAGCGGTAGCATGTACCAAGCCAGATCGACGACACCGGGCCTGTTCTCTTCTTATCAATCTGTAAAAAGAGGGCGCGCTTTTGGTGATAGTAACTTCTGTAGCAACATACTCAAGAGCGAGGGACAGGCTTAGATATGCGATTGGGTAACATTCACCAAGATGGATTGGGAACTGATGCAATATACTGGTTTGTTGTGGTCTGCCGATCAAACCCACCGGATCAAAATTACTGCTTCAGGTCTAGCCCTGTCATGATGGAGTTGCGTAGGATTTATACGCTAGCTGAGGACGCAGGCGACGTTTAGCAATGGAACCATAGAGTGAGGAGTAAGTACTGGACGATCGGTAAATGATTTGACTTTGAGGGGCAAAAGAGTGAATGAACATTGGTATTGAGCAACAAGTAGTTCACTCAGGAGTCCAGATGCAGTCCTCGATAATCTATATGTATATGTCCGTTATTCTGCTTCCAAAGCACTATCTACAATTTTGCCCCCTCCCTCCTCTGCACGGTCTTCCAAGTATCCAGTATAGTGTTGTTGGGACTATTTAGTCTCTCCTGAGTTGCCTTATAGAGTTTCGGTATACCTGTCTTCTCGTAGCTCAAGTCCTCCATCACCATAGATGCCACGCCTTTAGCTGATAGGAAAATCTGCGGCATACCGTGTCCGTTGAAGCCAGCAAGCATAAATTGATTCTGTCTTCCAGGGACAGCACCGACGTGGGGCAAGCCATCAGACGAGTAACCCATCACTGGTCCAAGTGTCAGTAACCTTTCAACAAGCCGGGTATGTCAACTCACCTCCAGTCCAAACCTTAGATGTATATGCGCCACTATCTTCCCACCCGTGAAAGACACGCTGCATATATCCATCGAAGTAATTCTTCGCGGACTCAATTAACTGATCATCATTGACATTGTTGTACCAGCTGTCGAGATCATGGTAGTACACCGATCGTGCCCCTCCAACTATAATGCTTCCATCGAGCCTCGGGATGAGGTACTCGTACTTGGTATCAGACCAGCGAATAATATACGAGTTAGGTAGTAATGGCGCCGGGGTCTTTCTGGGCTTGATATAGCTGCAGATTCCCCGCACTGGGACGATCTTGTCCGCAAACTCGGGTAATATGGATGATGTGTAGGCGTTAGTGGCATAGATGATCTTTGCAGCGCGGATTATGCCGCGAGGAGTCGTCAGTGTCAGATAGCCATCTTTATCAGGCTTTTCAGTAACTGCAGTGACCGGTGTGTTGGTTTGCAGATTGACATTGGCATCAACAGCCTTGGACAGTAGCTGGAGAATGAGCTTGTATGGCCAGCAGTGGCCTGCCGTGTAAGAGAAACAGCCTTTGGCTCCCTTGACGCCTGAGAGCTAAAACACTCACTGTGAGTACCATTTCAGGTATCCAATGGAAATCGGATATCGCTTACCCGTTCAGCTTCAGCACCTTGAGCAAAATAGACATCTTGCATAACAGAAACGCCATTCTGTCTGAGAGCGTCTACTCCTGATTTTATCTTGTCTAGTATGTCATCTGACATTAACGCATCGACAGCGCGGGTATAGACAAAGTTGCAGTCAACACCCTCTTGCTCAATGGCCTTTTTGACAGCAGCAAGGTTCTTGGCCTCGAACTCTGCTGCCTCAGCTGCAGCTTCGATGCCGTAAGTAGCCAGAAGATTTGCTGGTCTGTTATACGGATCTGGCTTCAAATGGCCGCCTGCATTTACAATTAACAACGTAGAACTTTACGCTGAAGATTGAGGATCACCTATCATTTCGTCCGGTAGCTCCCGAGCAAGCTTGACGAGCTTCAAGAATCACAATCTTTGGCGGAGGAACCCCCCGAGCCTTGCATTGCTCAATAATATGATAGACTGTCGCGACGCCTGCGTATCCCGCACCAACAATGGCAATATCGACTTGCGCAGGAAGCTCAGGTGTTGAGCGATGATTATCGAGAGGATGCGGCTCTGACCTCCAAAATGGGGTTGTGGCGTTATCAACGGGCAGGGAAGAAGGCGACATGGTAGGTGACTGTGGCTGGATGAGATATCTTGGTTTAGTCGTTATCTGTTCATGAAGAAATAAGATAGTGAGATGTTGAGTAAAATAGGTGTATGCAGTCGGTAATCCCCCACTTTATTGACCTGGTATTGCCTTGGGTGAATGATGCGAATGTAACCCACCGTTATAGAAAGACAAAGAGGTTACAAGCAACGATGCACCTTACGCGAAGAACAAGGGCAAACCCTATCACGCGCATGTAAAGCCCGATAACGTGCTATCAGTTGACCAGCCCGGATGTTTAGGAAGCAGAAACGTTTATCTGAAAAGATAATGATGTAGTACCGATGTCTCGTTGATGTTGCCCCAGAACTATGGTGCTAAAGAATTACCGTATTCAGCATAACCGGCCCGGTCTAAATGCAGGCTCTCTGATGTTACGTACCCTACACCGCCGATCACCATGTAATGGGACCCGACAGCACAACAATTTAGTGCCTGATAGCTTAACCAACTCTGGGCGTACCTTGTGATAAGTAGTGAAATGGGCTAACGAGGGGGAATGCTCCTAATGATACCCTACGCGATGAGAAGTGAGGTTGTACCCCTAAGTTAACAAGCTGATAGCCAGTGATAAATATGTTATTGCTGTCCTTCGATAGAAGAATGATTCCGCTCGAGTTAAAGCCTTCCATGCTCGCGATTCAATTCTTTATTGTGTAAAATTCGTAACATGGCGACTTCAGTGCCAAAGGACGACACCAAGATCACCGGACATAATGATCTTGCTCCAACAACTAGTTACATCGACGGCGAGGTCCTCGATGCCGGAATCGACTATGCCTACCTAAACGCTTCAAAACCCACAAAGTTCTACAGGAGCGTTTTGTTCCAAATGATCCTCCTAGGACTGTGAGCCATCCGTCACGTACCCAAAACCACCGCTGACTAATTCTTGTGTACTTCCAGTCTCTCATGTGTCGGTCCAGCCATGTCCGATGCCATTTCCAACCTCGGAGGTGGCGGTCTCTCTACTCCATATCTAGCAAACTTAGCGACCTCTCTGAACTACACTGCTGGCTGTCTGCTCACTCTCTTCGGCGGACCCTTGATCAACAAATTCGGCATCAAGTGGTCCTGCATCATAGCAGCAGTGGGGATGCCTCTTTCGGGTTCTGCGTACTATGTATGTGCAAAGTACCGTGTAAATTGGTATCTCATCTTTGCAAAGGTAAACCTAGCAGCGCATATCCAAGCCCGGTCTACAGTCGCTGATAAGGTTTATAGATACTGACGGGATTCACCTATGGCTTTTTATACGTCGCAGAGTCTACGGCCATGTTATCATATCCCCTCGCAAACGACAGAGGCTTCTATCTAGGTGAGCAACCTGCAAACCCCGTATGAGCAAGCTACTGATATTTTGATCAGGTGTCTGGTCTGCCATGCGGAACTCAGGTAGCGTCATTGGAGGCGCCATCAACTTTTCCAATAGCCACAGCGACTCTAAAGCAGGTGGCGTTGCGTGGTCTACTTACCTCGTCTTTATTGCTTTCGGTAAGTCGCACTCATCAAAGACGGTCTGTGAATTGTCTAACTAGAATTCGATAGAATACACTGGCCTGGTTTGGGCTTTCTTGCTATCCCCCACCAGACGGGTCCGACGTCATGATAGCACCAAAGTTTCTATGTCCGAGAGAGCCAGCTGGAAGCAAGAGTTTGCTGCTTTGTGGAAGCACCTACACCGCAGAAAGGTGAGACATTATGTATCTCTATTTACGAGCAATTGCTGATATTAGGATCCAGACTTGGCTCACGGCATTACCTGCCTTCTACTCTTTCTTCTGTGGCGGAACCATGGGCACTTATCTGTCGTTGCACTTCTCAGTGCACATTATCTTCTCTTCTCCTCCGTAAGTACACAATCAACTCACCCTGAGCGCAAAATGATAACCTGATATCACTCATTAGCGACTCTTTCCATTGTCGAGGTGATAGCCTATGGAAAGCTTCTAGACAGGACCCGCTGGTATCAGACCAAGCGAGCATGGATCTCTTTTGCCTGTTGGCTGATCCCACAGGCAGCTTGCTTCATATGGATTGGTATCGAGTACGCAAAGTTTGGTAGAGGCAAACTCGAAAACGCACTGGACTATGAAACGTATGCCCCCCTTCTCCCCATATCCTCCTCTCCTGCACTGATTACTAACGGGTATTTTCTCAAAGAAACACCAGAAGATGGGCTGAGGCCTACCTCCCATATTTGATAACGCAGTCAACTAGTTACGTATGCCAATTATCTCTATACTGGATTCTCGGCACTTTCTCCACCGACGCCGGATCTTCTGCTCGTTCGGGCGGGTTACTCAGGGCTTTTGAGACGGCTGGACAGACGGTGTCTTACGCGATCAACTCTCACAGCGGCTCCGATGCCGGAATTCCCTTTTATGTCCACGCTGCGGTCTTGTGCCTAACTATTTCCTGCATGGTGTTCCTAATTAGACTCGTCCCTGAAGCTCCTGCTGCAACGAATATAGATGTGGAGCCAGTCGTTGATGTACCTGATAACAAGGAGGTCACTTAAGAGCTTATGTATCGAGGACAGTAGTGCACAATAGTAGTGGGTTCATGCGTGGGACAGAGTTGGAATCATGTATTGCTACCGATGTTTAGTCGTCAGGTTTCTCCCCCCAGAATGAGATTTGTTTTTATTCACTTTACCAATGACATGCATGATGATTAACAATACCGCCATACATAGTACATTCTGAACACCGTAGTCTACAAAGCGAGTGCCTATAATACTACCAGATCTATATCGCGCACAAGCACAGCAGTCACTGTTGTGTCAACAGAGCTTTATCTTCATGCAAACTCACAACCCCCGAGACATTATTGGCCTTGCTCCTCAAAATGGTAAGACATGCAAGCTCATAGTTCGTTTTCGCTGAAAGCTCACCCTCAAAAAACAAAGGTATCAATATTTGTTTAAGAATTCATCAATCTACGCAGCATAACTAAACCCGTCAATTAGACTAACTTCGGCTTTTTTTAAGATTTATCGAGGCTCCCCAAGCTGCACGTCAATCAGCTCACAACTTGGGTCCATCGTCAACAGTTAAAGTGCCTGTCTTCTGGATGAGGTATTCCTCAATAGCCACATCCTTGCCTGCCTCCTTGCCATAGCCCGACATCTTGATTCCACCAAATGGAGACTCGGCGCAAGAGGCGTTTCCTGTATACATTCGTTAGTATGAGTCAAAAAGAGTGACAAAAAGAAACGTACCAGTATTCATCCCGATCATTCCAGCTTCTAGGCTTTCTAAAAGCCTCCAGGTTCGGGAGACGTCTTTGGTAAAGAAGTAAGACGCCAAGCCCATCGCCGTATCATTCGCTTTCTGCACAACCTCCTCTTCTGTTTCGAACTTGTACAAACCTAGTATAGGTCCAAAGATCTCTTCTATAGTTGTGAGCATGTCTGAGGTCATACCCGAGATAATAGTGGGCTCGAAAAAGTACCCCCTCTGATTCTCTGGCTGTTTGCCTCCACAAAGGACCTTTCCTCCTTTGTTGACAGCATCTTCGACATGCTTTTGGACCTTGTCAACGCCGCGGCTAGTGGTGAGGGGCCCCATAGTAGAATCAGGATCAGCTCCATGTCCCACGCGGAGCTTACTGGTCGCCTCGACCATCATCTGCGCAAACTTGTCGTAAACACCACTTTGGACATAGACTCGATTAGCGTGGGTGCACGCTTGGCCAGCAGTTCGCCATTTGAGTATCATGAGAGCTGCAACTGCTTGCTCAAGATCGCCATCATCAAAGATGATGAAAGGGCAATTTCCACCCAACTCCATAGTAACCTTCTTTAGTCCTTTGCTGCAATGCCTTGCAACGATGCTGCCTACGGAGGTACTACCAGTAAAGGTGACCTTGCGGACGAGCGGGTGCTTGCAGAGGGTCTCGCTGACCGATGGGGTATTGGCGTTATCCGTTGATATAACATTGAGCACGCCTGCAGGCAGACCCGCGCGAAGGGCAAGGTCTGCCAGAGCCATAACACTAAAGGGTGTTTCGGGCGACGGTTTGACAATCATGGTACATCCTGCGGCTAGAGCGGCTGAAACCTTGCGGATGATCATAGCGACTGGGAAGTTCCAAGGGACAAGAGCAACACATACACCGATCGGCTGCTTGATGACAAACGTTCGGCGATTGGATATAGAAGGCTGAGCGACAGAACCTCTGATACGCTCAGCCTCGCCAGCGAACCACCAAGCGAAGCCAAGGGCGTAATCTACCTCGCCGAGGGCTTCTGCCATGGGTTTGCCAGTCTCGAAGACGACTATCTTGGCGATGTCCTGTCGTGCATTGGTGATGAGCTCGTGCCACTTGAGAAGGATCTTGGCTCGTTGGCGAGGATTCATATGGCGGTAGCACTGGAAGGCAGTATCTGACGACTCAACATATGTGTCAACGTCGGCGACTTCGTTACTGGGACTAGTTGCCCATATCTGACCGGAGCCAGGATCTACAAAACATTATGAGCTTTTATTCTTTCTTTGCTCCCTGGGCATAGTGGCCTAAGCTTACCTTCAACATCAAAACGCTTTCCGGACTGGGATTGGACCCATTGGCCATTCAATAGTGATTCCTCGTGCAAAAGGGACGGATCGTCCAGCTATCAAACACTTGTTAGTCTTAAGTCAAGAGGTATCAACAATTAAAAAGGGTCGAGACCTTGAAAGGGAAGCTTCGTGTCATGGTGCTGTTGTAAAGAGCGAATAGTAAAATATTGAAGTCGATGAGGATATACAAAAGACCATTTTGGCTACCAAAAGGACTTATATAACTTGCCCATAGTCTAGCTTGAGACGCTATCTCGAAGATAAAGAGTGTGACCGGCTCTGTGACGATGTCCGGTAACAGCCTTGTGCCGCCGTTTGTGCAGGACCGGATACGACAACGAAGGTCATTTGCGCCATGAGACCCGTGTCCTCCATCTCAGGCGGTTGTTAGTCAGTGAAAGGTTTGTCATTAATCTCGAGTAGTCATCTACCATGCATATCACACAAGCTCTGCTACCAGAATGAATTGCCGATCGTCGGCTACGACGGGATCGCTGTAGAGCACAGCACTTCCCCACTTCCTCGAATAGGATATTGCCATCCGGTCCCGGTCCCGGCCTCGCTAGCTTATCAGCCCCCATTAGCTCTCAAAACATGGCTACCGGATTACGGAGTACCAGCCGGTCACTTCTTTCTGGCTAAGTAATTGATCGCGCCCTTTAGTGCAGTGGTCAGGCACCTAGGCAAGCCCTGCAGCAACGCAGAAGGCAGCAGGTTCGAAACCCGTAAAGGGCACAATTTTAACCCTTTTGTTAAGCAGGCCTCTGAAAGTAGCCTAGCGCGCTGACAGAGGCCGAGGCAAATTCAGCGTGTTACCACGCTGTAGCAACTATGCAGCTAGGGGTTAGGGGGTCTGTTAGCATCAGCTAATCAGGGGGCTAATTACAGTAAGTTAGAGATACAAGGAAAAGCTGTAATTAGTCTAGATCAAATAAAGCCCAATTTTCCCTACCTATAGAGGTTAAACGGCGATAAATGTGTATAATGATAAGGAATTGGGTCAGATCAAAATTGTGCAGGGTGGTAACCCTAGATCAGCTCAGGTAGCTAATAAGACTCCATTCACACGAGTAATTGATCGCCCGTCTTAGTTTCGCTCGAAAACAATAAGTCTATTGGCATTGCTGAAGACGGTTCGGGCAGACATGTGTTCGTATCTATCAAGTCAATGTGACGAGATAATCATGTCTTCTGGAGGGCAAACGCGAAGTGCGTTCATCTGTTAACAACCATGGTATTGGCTGTGATCATAGGCGATGGTACACGAGGGAGCATATTTTTGCCTTCATCCTAATCAGGAGATGCAATTTAGGGGGTGATAGGCACTACAGAAGCATGCAGTGTGCAGCTTGTTTTGGATGGAAATGCGTATGTGGCAAAGATAACTGGGATTGTTAATTTGCTACCTAATCATGCGACCGATCTCTAGTAGATTCCATAGTTACTTGCGGTTTTCAGCATCCTCCCCAAGTATTAATACACGCGTCGACAACTTCGGACAAACTCGCTCCGTAAAGCAACTGATAAGCCTCAGAGACGCTTAAGCAGCAACACCGACGGGCTTCTGGCAGAAAGCACCGAGCTCAAGCTACATCACAGTCAGCTAACATATCACTATGGAAAGCAAATAGAGGGAACTTACAATCTCGGCGAGGCCACAGCAGCGAGCCTTCTGGCCAGACTCGGCGCAAATCTCCTGGAACTCCTTGGCGCTGTTGGGAGTCCTGGTAGCTGTTATCACGGTTAGATGATTGTCTATCCTTAATGGTGAAGGCTGAACTCACGAGCACGGCAGTCGCCGGAAAGGACACCGACGAGGTTGAGACTGCAGCACTGGGGGTTTCCGAAGAGACCACCATCGGGGCAAGCATCGTAGCCGTTGGAGGAGGTAGCGGGCGCGGCGAAGGCGGTGCCGGCGAGGAAGAGAGAGACAATGGCGTAGAACTGCATGGTTGCGGTGTTGAAAGATTGGATTGGAAAGATTGAAGAGTGAGTGTGATGGATTGTTTGGATGCTGAATGATGATGGTGAAATATCTGGAAAGCTGGCGCAAGATGCAGTCTTTATAGAGAAAGATGCTCGAGAGCTCTAAGACAAGTCATCTCTCTTAGGTATTCTGGATATCATGTTCCAACCTCCCGTTCCTCAACAACTTTGAGTTGAGCAAGATGACTTCTGTTTCCGGCGCTTCTGGTCAGGGAGGTTGAAGCTAGGAATGTTTCTCAGCTCTACGTCGTCTTATCTCGATGCAGGAGGATGGAGCGTGCCCTCGATAAGGTCAACCGGGTTGTTAAGCTACGTGACACTAACTTGATTCATGTGCAGACCATCATGTCCGAATGTCTAAAGAGTGGCCTACCCCAGAGTATTGAATTTCTAGGGAATAATAAACAAGTTTAATTCAGCAACCTATAGTAAGTTAGCCGATGGACCTGGGGTAGCCGCTTGGGAGCAAAGCAACAATTTAGTCAGTTTAATACAATATCAAAATTTCTTACAACCATAACTACAGGTTCCCGGCATATATAATAATAGCTGCAGTAAGAAAAGGAAATAGAAGAAGAACCATAACTAGATGGAGGTTTCAACCAGATGCTGTGCTGTCAAGGCTAAGACACGAGATAGTAAATGCAAGGAATTGATATCATTGTTGATAGAATCGAAAAGAAACTGCAAGGAGTTACCCCTGGTATTGAGTTTCGGAACTCGCTAGCACAAAAAGCTAATTGCCGAAGCTGCGAGGGACATATCATGAATCAGCTTTTACTTACTCGATCCAAACTAACAGCATGCCTCATGCAAGTGCCGTGACGATGTCTTAGACAAAACCAGGAACCAGCCGCCGATCATGTCCCTAAATGCGGAGGATTTCCATATAATTAATTGGAGTCACGGAGAATTCCCCACGCCACGCATGATTTTACCGGCAGCTCGGCTGACAGATTCTCCCTTGACAATGTCTCAGACGTCAGAGAATCATTGCTGATCTCTACATGATTCAATATGACAGCTACGCATGGGTAGCATTTAGCGACCGCAAGGAAAAGCTAGTTGATGATCATTTCTGCATTCGAAAGAAAATTCCCTGTTGTGCATCACTTAGTGTATACAGAGAATTGCCAACAGAGCTGAGCTGTATGCTGTTGCAACGCACTACATACGAAGGCCTGTTAAAGTTCCCATACTCAGCAACATTGACATAGTCTTTTCGATTCGGACATTCAATTATGAAGTCAATATGCCATTATGTACAAGAAGGGAAATTATTAAATCCGTAGGCCAAGTAGCTAAATCGGGAGTAAGCACATGCTGTACAGATACATGTTCCCAAACCCAACAACACCCAACTAAAGTCACCTCCACCTCAACACTTTAAGCCACATAACTCAGACTATGAAGCTATACTAAGATGATCTAGAGGGGAATACCCAACAGAATGAAACCAAAACCAAAGACTCCAAGAAGACCGAGCTCAACGTAAGAGGCCTTGGCAGCGCCAGCGGTGATAGCAGATGGTTCTCCGGGAGCAGGACTGGTAGGGCTAGTAGCCGGCTTCTCTCCAGAGGGGCCGGGCACAACAGAAGTTGCCAGGGAGGCAGGGGGTTGAGAAGCTTCTCCTCCAGCACCGCAAGTAGTGCATGCAGCGGGAGGGTTGGGTTGAGCAGGGGGCTGAGAATGCTGCCCTGAACCGCCGCAAGTGGTGCATGCAGGGTGCTCTGGCTTGTTCTCGCCTGGGTTGGCTGGCTTGGGAGGCTGAGCAGGAGCAGCAGATGGAGGCTTGGGGCCGCACGTGGTACAACCTTCTGGCTGAGGGCCTGTAGGGACCGGCTTCACAGCGGGTGCAGATGGAACAGGCTGTGGCTGAACCGGAGGCTTGCCAGACGGTTTACCCTGATCATGGCATGTCTCACAGTGCTCAGGCTCCGGCTTGCCAGGCCCCTCGGTAGGAGTAACCTCAGGACACGGAACAGTAAGCGTCGCAGTGATAGGCTTCTCACCACAAGAGTTACAAACAGTAACTGTCGAGGTAAAGCCCGGCGGAACACCAGTAGTACGAGGCTGACACTTTTCCTTGTGGCAAGCTTCAGTGATGGTGTACGTGTGCAGACGCAGACCCGTGGAGCAGAACTCGTGATACTCAGTGGTATACACGGTATGAGGACCACCACCTGTGCTGTTACCGGACCAAGTACTGGTCGGCTCGACGATGATGGAGGTGATGGTGGGAAAGGTCTTGGTTGAGGTAACGCAGGATGTTGTCTCTGCGTTGACTGCCAGACTGGCGGTCAGGAGGAGTGGGATGAGGGACTTGGAGGTTTGCATTTTGAAGCGAGTGACGAAGCGAGTGACAAATGTGTGAATGAGTGAAAGTTGTTAAGGGACTTGTGTCTGCCATTGCGAAAACATCCCTTCCTTCAAGTATTATATATCGCTTACCTCTCAATAAGCAGAATTTGCTAAAATTACCCTCGCATCTCCATACCTCTCGATATCGCAACATTTCCAACTTTGAAACCAAAACATACACAGCACAGCTGAAGCAAAAGCCTAATGCGTGTTGATCAATCCAAACGAGGCAACACTGACATCTCTGCCTTGCACAACTGTTCCCCTGTCAAAGCTGTTTCGGGAAGGTGATCGGCGGCTAATATCTCCGATGGGGCCTCGCTTAGCGGAGAGAATGTGAGACAGGCAGGAGATAGTGTCAATAGTTGGAGTGTCAAGAGACAAAGTTTTGCGATGGGAGCTGAAAGGCTTTAGTTTGGCGGCAGGATGTCGGGTCATGGAGGTCGTGTCTGCATTTGTGAACTCAAACATTAGAAATTAGCTCAATGCCGTGCGTTGTTGTTGTTCAAGAATTAATATCAGAGTTCACTGGTTTGGATGTGTATATACAGCTGGTCCTCAGCATGATTTCGGAGATCTTCACTTGAATCTCAACGATATCGTCTCATTAGTTTCTGGTTACACTCGTTTCTTTCACATCACTCGCTTAGTCTTATCCCTCGTTAATCACCATGAAGTCCAAGAGTATCATGACCGCTTCAGCAGTTATGGAGCTTGCACTTGCCCAAGCCCCTGCTGATCCTCTCTGCTCAACCATTATCAATCTTCAGCCTATTGAATATCAGTTCCAGCAACCTATCCTCATCGACTCCTACTTCCCGGCCAACACTGACATCGTCCTTGATGATGGCAATGTTGTGCATGTCACCAATGCTCCCACGTCTTTGAGCACTGTCCTGACTGGTGTCTCGACAAGCTTGACTACGCTGACCAGGTTCGTTCGCCATGTTATCCACAGTTGTATCAAACTCCACTAATCATTCCCAAATAGTGCTACCAACGATAACGGCTCTCCTCCGGATGCAGGCTACCTCACCTTCACCGTCCCTGCGAACCTTGATGATATTGGCAACCATCCTGTCACCAAGACTTATCCCCCAAATGATCCAGGTCAGCCGGGTGTTGTGATCATCCAAGTCCCAACATCTCCTCCTGGAGCTAATGGGGTCCCATCCTCCGTCCCGTATGTCACGGTCACTACCACTGGAGACTTTCCTTCTCTCACGGGCCCTGCTACCACAACTATCACCCCTGATAAGCCAGGAGCAACCGGTAGTGTCATCATTGAGGTCCCCAACACCAATACCGGTTCTCCTTCAGCATCTTATGTCACCGTTACTACTTCAGGAGACCTTTCTCCCACTGATGACCCTCGTACAAGCACTATTCCTCCTAGTAACCCTACCGACCCTGGTACTGTCATCGTTGTAGTGCCAAGTTCCGCGGCTTCATCGCCCGCGTCTGTACCTTTTGTCACCGTTACCACCACTGGTAGCACTCTCAACCCAACAGACAATCCTATCACATCTACTATTTCCCCGTCAGGGTCAACTGGCACAGGCACCGTCATCGTTGAGGTTCCCCCTTCCAGTTCTCCTGCTTCTTCGATCCCATTTACCACTATTACCACCACTGGTAGTACCCTCAACCCAACAGATGATCCCACCACCTCTACTATTTCACCATCTGGGTCAACTGGTACAGGTACTGTCATCGTGGAGGTTCCCCCTTCAAGCTCTCCTGCTGGCCCTGGCTCATCTTCCACTCCCGCCTCTTTTGTTACCCGCACTGTCACTGGAGACGACGGTAACAGTGAGCCCTCTACGACTACTATCTCTCCTACTGCGAGCTCAGGTCCGGCGACTGTTATTGTCGAAGTCCCGCCTGTAACCAATAGCCCTGCATCTACATCACCAGGAGACAGCAGCTCTGCTACTCAGGGGCCTAGCGATAGCGCTGCTCCATCCAGCAGCTCTGGAGGTCCTGGTCCATCATCCTCTGCTCCTGATACGTCTAGTCCCAGTCAGGCGACGACCAATGACGCTGCTTCGAGCACTTCAGCTAGCGCACCAGCAAGCAGTTCAGCTGCTTCATCAAACACCCAGTCTGAAACACCCTCCAGTGCTGTTGCAGAGACAAGCACCCCTGCCACTTCTCCTGCTTCTTCTTCTGCCCCTTCAACAAGCGACGCAGACACCAGCTCCCCTGCCAACCCCACTACGTCCAGCCCTGCTTCGTCAGCGGCTACCTCTGCCCCCGGTTCCTCCACAGAATCCGCTCCCAGCTCATCCACCAGCGCAGCGGCCGCCAACTTTGATCCTTGCCCCGACAGTCTCTATGGAAACCCCGAGTGTTGTTCCCTCGATGTTCTTGGGGTTGCAGACGTTGAATGCGACTCACGTGAGTATACCCTTGATCTCATGAGATATATCATAGCTAAGATAATTCATAGCCACCGAATCTCCTACCGATGCCGCCGACTTCCAAGCCATCTGCGCTGCCAGTGGTAAACGGGCACGATGCTGTGTTCTTCCGGTGGTAAGTCTTATTCTTCGGCAGGAAAAGGTATATGCTAACTCATTTTGCACTGTAGCTTGGACAAGCTCTTGTTTGTATGACTCCCGTTGGCGTATCCAACTAAGCTCTGCTTGGCTCTTTTTATTGGGAGGTGAGATGATATTATTGAGGGGCTGGGTTGACGGCTTGCGAGTGGCCTTTGGGAAGCCAGGAATGGAAGACCTCTAAACATGAAATGTTGTCTATGCTCTAAGGGCACTTTATTTATTTATGTAGTAGTTGTAATACCGAGAGCCGACTTGGTTCTTCAATTCTAATGGTTCTGAGCATTGTCGTTTCTTGTTGATCATTGCGTACGTCTTCCCATGCCCTAACCATTGGTTTCGCTGGGTTATGGAGCACATTTTGAAATGCAGTAATATTGTGTCAAGAAACTGTACATAGAATTCAATGGATAATTTTGAGGCTGCGTGCATAGAGGTCAGACGAGCTGTTGATGGCTATGCGCTAAGTCTATTTATGTCCGGGGCTGTAAGCGGCGATATACCTTCCACGTACTTCGCCTCATACGCGGTCACTGGCCCCACGATTTTCACAACCTTGCTAACGGTAATTATTAAGCATAACTCTTTCTTAAATATTCCCCTCGGCATCTAGTTGTGCCGCTTTTGAGGGTATGTCTGCGGACTCCATGGCGCTTCTTTTTGGCCCCCAGTGAAATCTCACCGATGCTGACATGACAGCTTGACGAAGATGGCTGCATATAAATTGATCTTACGCGTTAACTCACAAATACAAGAACAGCTATTCCGCAGTTAGACTACTTAATCAAGTCACCCATCACTCGCCAAAACTGACAATGCATGATTCATATTTCTCATACAACCTTAGTAGACCATACCCTTACATATGGTTCACTCCCGTTGTCCTAGTTGGCGGATTAATTGCGACAGCACTTATCGCATTTTTCAGCGTCGCGACACAAGGCTACGAGACTATATCCATGGCCACCTCCAACCCCAACACGACCAGTGAAAATCGCAATCCTTTCTCAGACTGGCCTTCTTTCCTTACCGCAAACACAAAATCTCTCTGCTCTACTACGACTATCTCCATCGGCACTGAGTTTTATACCAACAATACCGCCCTCAAATACACCGTCACAAAGATCTGGCGCGGCAACAATCCAGAGCCAGATGCACTGCTAGGTTCATTGCCCTATCTGAACAACCCCTTTCAATTATGTGCAGTAAACGGCATCACGATTGAGTTCGAGGGCATCGATCGGAGTGCGTCTCAGATCGCGCTTCAGCAGTGGGGTACTAAGCTACGAGCTTCGCTATCCTGTGAGGTAGACACGCCTGGCGGCACAACGACAGTGAACATGACAACTACCTACGGCGTCAACGGCATAGATAATGTACAGTGTTCCCAGGTCGTAACGACACAGCTAAGGCAATCTTGTGGTGGGGAGAGTCACTTCTCGCCTGGTACTCAATCGCCTTGACCAACGACATGCACGTTGCCAACGAGAAGTTCTTCCGAGACGAGAATGACACAAATATCCCTCCAATCTACAAGGGTCACATTTCCTTCACGAAGAGAAAAACAGTCGTGCCATCGGTGCAGGATATCAAGGCACCGGACTTTTTCCAAGTCAGCTGTTTCTTCGTCCCTTTCAGTAATAATGGCGTTTCTCCCAACGTTTATTACTGCAGCCGTGAGAAGATGAAGAACACACACTTGATCGAGCAGCTCTTCAAAGCGGACGACAGCGACCAGTTTATGCCATTGCCTGGTATTTGAATCTTGGCAGATAACCTGGCGAAAGCGTTCTATTTCACGATTCTCGCCGATCTTGGACAGAAACACTCTGGGGCGAATATTCTGGACAACATTGAGCTTCTTGAGCACTCCACCAAAGGCTATGAAAATATCCGCAACCGCACACCCATTTGGGGTGACAATCTTAGAGTCAACACCACAGAAGGGTTGGCTCATCATGCGTTCACCTCCAAAGACTCGTCCAGAAAGAATTTGGGAATTGAACCTTCTGTCATCTCAACTACATTTCTGTTCCAAATCCCTCGTCTCAAAAGTCGACCAACGCTTATTGTGTCCGTCATAATCAACACAATAGTCATCCTCTCAGCTCTCTGGAGACTATACCAATTCACCATTGACGCAATTCTCTCAAAGAACGATCCTGAAATGATGAATTGCGTCGGCTGCACTGCACCAACATCGAAGGAGGATAATGAGGCTATGTATCCTTCTGGTCAATCATCGCAGAGCTCGGGAACGCCAAGCGGTGACAAAGCACGTTACTCTTCTATACGACAACCGGATAATTAGTCTTTAGGATAAAGATTCGCGCCAAGACCGTCCTTTTGTCTTGGTAAAAGTTCCAGGTCACATGGCCAAAGCGGGCTTTTATCCCAAATAGGCATCTCCCAAAGGCCATAGTGGGGTCCCGTGAGATATTTATATTAAGCTTAAGATGAATCTGGTAGTTCATCGGCACCAAGGCTTGGCAGAGTGGTCGCTTAGAAAAACACGAGATGTTACTGGTGGTCTTGAAGATTATCTATGCGCAGGCTATCTATGTGCCTGTTCATCTTTGACCCTTGGCCCGATATTTCTGGGGAACCTTTGGGATAGTCGCTAACTATAAGGAGATACGATATACAACGTTCCAGGGGTTCTCTGGCACCTTAATGGTCAGTGATGCTGCGTGTTTGGTTCCAATCGTCACTGTGAATATTCAGGGTAGTATTGGTATCCATAGTGTTGACTTGGCCCGGACCAAGTCAAGGACCTTATCGCATTCTTTCTTCGATTGAATAAGCTGCCAAGCGCAAAAGGACCAGCTTCCAAGATCAAAAGAACTAGCTTCCAATCCGGGGCATGATCGACGGAAGTGTCCCAATGCCAATCAACATACCTCAACATCAAGTATAAAGACTCCCTCTATGCCTCGTGATATCCGCTCTGTAGTTTCTCGCTCATCACCTCTTTGAAACCTCCCCAACCCGTCACCATGAAGGCCAGCATCACCTCTCTCCTCCTAGCCACCCTCGCGGGCTCTGCCGTCGCACAGACCCAGAGGATCAACACGGCCAAGTACAATGAGGACTACCTCCGTGCCAAGAGTGCCCCTCATGCTATTGATATGGGAGAGCTTAAGCAGCGCAAGTTGGCTCTTCATGAGAGTGAGGCTGCGGCTGGTGTCTTTGACAAAGATCGCTACAAAGTGCTCAGCTCTGGCACGCCTTGTGCTGATGGCAAGGCGGGAGGCTACTCTTGTAACAAGATTGACCTCTTGGGTTTCTTGCGCCACCAGGATATGGGCAGCCGAACACGCGTCGGCAATGATGTCTGGGGTATGTTCCATCTTCTTTCACCCCGTCACGCTTCGTTTTGCTAACTGACCCCCAGGCTGGACACATGCCTCCAGTGGTCGCGAATTCGCCCTTCTCGGACAATCAGACGGCACAGCCTTTGCAGAGGTTCACCCCGACGGTAGCCTAACATACGTTGGACGCCTCCCAACCCAGACCGTCGCTTCATCATGGCGCGACATCAAGGTCATCGGCAACTACGCCTACATCGGCTCAGAGGCAGCTGGCCACGGTCTCCAGATCTTCGACCTCACCAAGCTTCTCAACACTGACAAGGCAAACCCCCCTACCTTCAGCATCAGGAGTGACTTGGCTGCGCACTTTAGCGCTTTCGGCAACAGCCACAACATCGTCGCTAATGAGGAGACTGCTCTCATCGCTGCTGTCGGTACAGCCTATGATCTCAAGTGTCGCGCTGGACTCTGGATGATTGACGTTTCTAACCCAAAGCGTCCTCAGGATGCTGGCTGTGTCGCTTCGGATGGTTATGTTCACGACGCGCAGTGCGTTATCTACCGTGGTCCCCAGAAAGCGTTCCAGGGTCGCGAGATTTGCTTCAACTATAATGAAGATGCGCTCACCATCGTTGATATTTCTCGCCGTACTATGCCGCGCCAGCTGTCACGCACTACCTACAACGGCGCGACATATACCCACCAGGGCTGGTTGACGGAGGATCACAAGTATCTCCTCCTCGACGACGAGCTGGATGAGCAAGAAAAGACTGGTCCTGCAGCTGACCAGCACACCACCACATACATCGTTGATATCCAGGATCTTGAGTACCCCGTCTTCCGTGGTGTTTACAAGAGCCCTGTTCGCTCAATTGATCACAACCAGTACGTTGTTGGCGGCGTGTCATACCAGGCCAATTATGGATCTGGTCTGCGCATGGTGAATGTGTCTTCAATTGCTCAGGATGACACTGGTGCTCTGTTTGAGGAGATTGGCTTCTTTGACGTTCACCCGGAGGATGACGCTGTTGGTGGTGAGGCGCAGTTTTATGGTGCTTGGTCTGTCTACCCTTATTTCCAGAGTGGCAACATTTTGGTTAGCTCTATTGAGCGGGGCTTGTTCTCACTCCGATATACCGGTTAATTTCATAAGCCATTGTACATAGAATACTATTCTCACAAATATTTTAAGCTACTCTCTAATATCTCAATTGGGCTATGTGAAGTATCTATCTCGTTTCTTTATCAACCCCCTTGTAGGTGGAGCTAAAAACACGAAACTCCTGCGGGTTCCACCAAAACTGGAGTGGGAAGTCCGTTGCGTGCTGATGACCTACCCTATATCATTTCGCCACTTCAAGTCGTGCGGCCTCTTTCTGTATCTGCAAGCCATTCACCGATGTACCGACAAATTCTTCAAAGTCTAACTCTAAGATTTATGTAATTTTAAAAGTCGTCCCTCGAGTTGGTTAGCTGGCGGGCCACAACAAGACGACTTATTGCCAGAATACTTACTGCAATGAGTAAGCTTAGTCAATTGTGCGGAGACTACAACACTATACTTACTGCCTTGGCCAAACATCGCTAACATCAGATTAACGCTAGGAGCACTTACTGGTCTCGTCACTAGACTTCGCTTCTTTCTTTATCCCCTCTAAGCTCCCTGAGCTTTTTACAAGGGCTAGCTCGCACTCAGGCTCGCGAGCCAATCCTTCAGAGGTAATCTCCCCCAATTTCACCAGAGCCGATCACAAGTCAACAGCCGGTGGGGAAGATTAGCGTTGGGGATAAACTATGGGGAAGAGGTCTGGAGACTGTAGGTTACTCCCTTCTGACCCGGTAAACAAGCATGACCGACGCTGCAATGCACCCGTTCAGGAACGCGGTCCGTTCAATCTACCGAAGCCCCATGACCTCGCCAGATCCTTTCCCTTTTCTCCACAATCGCTATCCAACATGGGGTCTTTGTTTGGAATCCATATCTGTCAGTTGTCACTCTCGTTCCTTGATAAGATCTTCGAGTCGCATGCCGGAAGTTGGCCAGCTCCACCATCAACTTGCAGTCGCCCGCACCTTTTGGGTCGAACTCATTAGACAATCTTTCATCCGAGGTAATAGAAGCAATTGTTTCTAGTCCCGAGTGTATACGCATCACATCAGATTGGCGAACACTTGGCACCTGGCTGCTGGCACTTATCCATAGAGTAAAACGGTATACGGGATCAACACTTACCCCCGAGCTTACGACGAGTCCTTTATATCAGCAGACGCGTGGGGATGATTACTTACCCCACTAGTTTAATCTCATGCGGGGTCCCCAGAATCAGATTCCCAACCCCAGAACTTCCCAATGTAGACAAACGACAGCTTCCAACCCTCCAAGACTCAATACGGAAATTAAGCGCAACTGTGTGACATCGTAAGGGTAAACTCTTAGCCCTCTACGCTACTCAGGTTTCCGAGTTCCGGTTAGAGCGAAAAAATCTCACTTGGCGCTACCCCAGCGTATGCGGGGTTTTCGCAATCTCGACCTTTCTAGTCCTACCACGAGCCCTTCTCCGCACAACTTACAGCACGCGCTAAGACGCGCCAGTCCAAGACTACGACCAGGGATGGGATAAACTTTCAAGCGCAGGCGGTGCTGTAATTGGCTCGCGGCCATTGGACCAGACGCATATATTAAAGCGCAAGTCTCTTCCCCATAGTTAAAATTTCGAACCCCAGATCTTTCATCTCCTCCACAGACAACACAATCTCTCCTCTTGTGCTGGCTATCATGGGTCTCTCAATCAATAACATCTTCGCCGTCAATGAGGACAGGCCGACGCCCAAGGCTGTTTACAACTGGCGCGTGTACGTCAGCGCTGCCATCGCGTCCTTCGCATCATGTATGATCGGCTACGACTCCGCCTTCATCGGCACGACGATCGCGCTGCCGAGCTTCACAGAGGAATTCGACTTTGCCTCGTACGAACCCAATGACCTCGCTCTTCTCAAGTCCAACATTGTCTCCGTCTATCAAGCCGGTGCTTTCTTCGGTAGTTTATTCGCATACATCACATCGTACTTCATCGGTCGACGATACTCCCTTATTGTGTTCAGCTTTGTTTTCATGCTGGGTGCGGGCATGATGCTTGGCGCTAATGCTGAGCGTGGCTTGGGACTTATTATCGGCGGTCGTGTTCTCGCTGGTGTTGGTGTTGGCGCTTGTTCGAATATGGTTCCTATCTACTGCTCTGAGCTGTCTCCTCCTGCTATTCGTGGTCGTCTCGTTGGTATCTATGAGCTTGGCTGGCAAATTGGTGGCCTTGTTGGCTTCTGGATCAACTATGGACTTGCTGAGACCATGGCTCCTAGCCACAAGCAGTGGATTATTCCCTTTGCTGTCCAGCTCATTCCCGCGGGCATGCTGCTCTTCGGTTCCTTCTGGATCAAGGAGTCGCCTCGTTGGCTCTTCTCCAAGGGTCGTCGTGAGGAGGCCATGAAGAACCTGTGCTGGTTGAGACAGCTGCCCGCCAACGATCTCTATCTCGTCGAAGAGGTCAGCTACATCGACCAGGAACTCGAGCGCTACAACAAGGAAGTCGGTCCCGGTTTCTGGAAGCCCTTCACCGCGCTCAAGAGCCGCAAGGTCCAATGGCGTTTCTTCCTTGGCGGCATGATGTTCCTTTGGCAGAACGGTTCCGGTATCAACGCTATCAACTATTACAGCCCTACTGTGTTCAAGAGCATCGGTATCCAGGGCACCAACACCTCTTTCCTCACCACCGGTATCTTCGGTGTCGTCAAAACCGCTATTACCATCATTTTCATCCTGTTCCTGATTGAGACCGTGGGACGCAGAAAGCTTCTTATTATCGGTTCAGTCGGTGGTTCCCTCTGCATGTGGTTCATTGGTGCCTATATCAAGATTGCCGACCCCGCTGCCAAGGTTGCTGCTGCTGCTGGCGACGGAGCTGAGGCCCCTAAGATGTCCAGCGGTGGAATCGCTGCCGTGTTCTTCTTCTACCTCTGGACTGCTTTCTACTCCCCCACATGGAACCCCATTCCCTGGGTCCTCAACTCTGAGATGTTCAACGAGAACTCTAGGTACGTTTCTTCAATTGTCCCTTCATTTAAACACTTTACTAACATGCTTTAGATCACTCGGCCAAGCTTCCGCTGCTGCCAACAACTGGTTCTGGAACTTCATCGTCTCCCGCTTTACCCCTCAGATGTTCCTCAAGATGGGTTACGGCGTCTACTTCTTCTTCGCGTCACTTATGGTCATGTCTTCCATCTTCGTCTTCTTCTTCATCCCTGAGACCAAGGGTCTGCCTCTTGACACCATGGATCGCCTCTTTGAGATCAAGCCTGTATGGAAGGCCCATGGTCAACTGTCTGAGGAGTTGACACTGCAGGAGGAGGAATTCCGACGCAACGCCGAGGACGCTGACCTTAGCGCTGAGAAGAGCCGAGCCATCGCTGAGGAGAACGAGCAGGTTTAAAGTGGTTGATATAGTATGACTTCATATTGGTAGAGGTTATAGTTAGACTAAACAACGAATTTTTAACTTATGGTTTAAAGACTTTGTCTGTTCTCAAGTCCATGTCCCATGTTGTGATACCAATCCCATTCCGCTCCCGCTCCCTCAGCTCCAGTAGTTAGTTCGCGATTGCTGGGTTGATCAGTGTTGAGCCTGAGGAAAAGGTCAATACAAGACTAAACAAGTTGATCAAGAGAGACTTGCCTCCGTCGGGATAGACAATCTGTCCATTATAAAATAAGCCACCCTTTCCGGCAAGGAACAGAATAGTCGCAGCCATATCAGTATCATGACCAGGTCTTCCAGCTGGGTTTGTCATCTTCTTATCGATGTTACTCTTGTTCCCCTCATCAGACTCTCCAGTAGTCATCTCACTGGGGAATAAGCCTGGTGCGATAACATTGACTCGCACTTTGACGTCCTTGGCGAGAGTAGCTATCATGCGACTGAGGTGGGTAAGAGCAGCCTTGGAGGTAGCATAGGCTGGTTGACCCATGCTGGAACCCTTCATGGCTCCCGAGATTGAGGAGACATTGACAATTTGGGAGGAATAACCAGGAGTGGTCTCGCGACCTTTGGCGAGTAGTGGGAGAAATGCCATAGACACGTAGTAAGGCCCTGTCACATTTGTCTTTAGTGTGTCTGCCCACTGCTGTGGCTCAGTCTTGAGGAAGTGCTCCGAAAGAGCCTTGGCGTCGGACATATCGGGTTCACCAGCCGAGGCTAAAACAACACATGCATCAGCACGAGATACAGTCTGAAGAATATGGTCAACTTACAGAACTTAGTGTTATCATCCTCTGCAATGCCGGCATTGTTAACGAGCAGGTGAATGCCATTTGGCTCCTTTTTGCCAACCTCCTCTGCGAGGCGGATAGCCTCATCTTTCTCACTGACATCACCAGGGAGGACGTGAATGCTACCGGGGCCTGTACCGTACGTCTTCTGGGTTTGTTCAAGGACCTCCTTACGTCGACCTGTGATGTACACCTTGGCTCCGTTGGACTGCAGAGCTTGGGTGATCATCAGTCCAATACCGGTTGCGCCGCCTGTTACGACGGCGGTGATGTGCGATACATCGAATAAGGCCGCGGCCTTGAGAACTTCATTCTTCGCGTGATCTTCAATCAAGTTAGAATATGTCTTTGGTCTACTTGGCCTATCTTTCAAGGCGTCAACTCACGAGTAGCCATGGTTATGCGGGAAAATCTAGGCAATGTCTTGGTCAAAATAGAAGATAAATAAGGTTGAGAGTATGATTGTTCAACACTGCAAGTTTTTAGAGACTCAAAAAGGGCAGATTTGATTCTAAAAGAAACATATCAAGCACGTAATATTCTGCAAATGCCAGCATCAGACCTCGCGGTTGAATGTATGATGACGTTGAGACACTGTAAATAACGGGTCTAACGGTATAGCCCACGTCATCGATGTTCGTGACGGCCTCTCACTGGGGACTATCCAATTAATCTATATTCTCAGCGAAGATTAACTAATGATGATGCAATACTATAGAAACATAATTCTATCCATCACCAGTGCCTACGATTCCTGCATCAATGGGGTACTTCGCAACTGTTTGCCAACCACTCACTATCCATGGATTTGATCTCAAACATTTAAAATATTTAGGAAATACTGAGAGGATTTGAAAATACTGATGTACAAGAAGCTGAAAGTAGTCTGTTGCAGTGACTCGCTGAGAGTTGAGAAATGTCGGAGGACTACTCTTCACGTCTTTCCATCTTGATACATAAAACAAATTCATGACTCGTCTATAAGAGCCATTACACGTGATTCCACCAGCTCATGTGTTATCCTTCCCGAGTGGCTTACATATATCTTGCGGGATATTGAATTGGCCTGCCAAATGTATAAATTTATACTTCTAAGATAGCTAGACTAAGGAGATAGTACCCCATTCTGCCGTAGTGAAATGCGGTAGCAACGAACACTCAACCTCTTCATCGCGTATAAAGGGCCCTTGCTCTTCTTCTTCTTCCGTTTCCTTCGGCTCCTGTTCAGTAGCCTCAGACCCCGAAATGCCGGCCTTGTCGTCAGCTTTCTTGATATCTGGCTGACGCTCATCCGCCCGTTTGACAACCTTCATGGGAAATTGGACTATCAAATCAACATGATCCGCTGCATACTCATCAAGCTTCAAGTCAAAAATACGCTCACTTTCTGTAAGGCTCTCATCAATAGAGGCCGATTTCTTCCCAGCACCTAGTTTAACGATTGTGTTGTTGATGATAGGGCTGAGCTGGGACGAATATCGATGATCATCTTTCCAAATCCCAACCCTGGTAAGTTCTTGGTTACACTGCTTAGACCTTTTTGTAACACAAGGCCATAACATTGCGGCGGCCCTATCCGACTTCGGTCATAGTAAAGTGGGAGAAGGAAATATTGTAAAGACATGTCAACAGGCTTGCTAAAGACAAACCTAAATGCGACATAACCATCGCCAAACGGTTCACATGCTTGAAGCCGAAAACAATCTAGTCCCACTGATGATAACTCGACATCATACTCGTGACGGAAGAACCATGGTTGCTCGTCCCAGTGGGGAGTACCAGAGAATCTCACTGGAACAAGCAGGCATCGGATCTTCAAAATCGCTTGTTCGAAGAAAGCAAAAGGGTCGCTTTCGGGTGGAATGACTACAGCCTCGCTTAGGAGAGCCAATGGCCGGTACTCATCTGATGCGAATGAGTTGGGCGACACGGTTGAGATGCTCGGCCCCTTTCTACAAATGATAATACCTGTCACCACCGATCCGGAATAGGCCAACCAAGACCATGAGGGCGGCTTCATAGTGGGTTCTCCTGGCTTTAGCTTTGAGCTTCGATCTCTTTTCTTCCTCGGCTCCCATAAAAGGTCTTGCATCCAAGTGTCCAGCCAAATGCCAGCAAGATATCTACCGCCAGTTTTACTTGCGATTAACTTAGCAAGGCCTGATATGGCAATAAGCCTGTCGTTTTCAAATGTTAGGTCGCTTTCGGTATACTGTGTCGGTGTCCGACACCAAGCCCTATCTTTGTAACGCCCAGTAAGATTTTGAATTGACTCACGTCCCCCATGATGGGAAATAGAGTAGGGAGAGGCTTCACTGCCTGTGCATCCGTCACATTCCCAGTACAATTGGTCGTTTCCGAGGTAGAGTAGCCGCCTCGAGAGGCATCGTTCCTGTATAACCCATGCCCGTTGGTTGATGGGTGCTCCTCTCACATGGACTCGCAATTCCACGAGTTCCATCTCTTGAGCAAATACGAACTCACCTGACTCTGATCCACAGTCACGTCTATAACAAGCATAAGATCGAGGCCGAGGCATACTGCGAGGCCGACAAACACGAAACATAGAAAGGCCAGGGAACTCCCAGCAAATTGACAGTGTGATAAAGGCATACCGATAGATATCCGTCATTAGTGGAGCTTCCCTTTGGAACTCATAGCCGTTATCATCCTGTATAATGCAGAGAGAATCAATCCAGAGGTACTGGATAGGTATTGCGCGGCAGATGGCCATGATTTCCTGATAGTTCTGTGGCAGGGCGCTATCCGGTTGAGGGTTGCAATAATTCTTGGAATTGCTGGCATGCAATTGAGGCGTGTTGGAGGACCATCGGTGAGAGAGCGCAGCGTAAGGAACATGTCCCGGATCCTGATAGATACACCAAACCTTTGAATTGGCATCGCCTAAATTCAACAGCCGAGTTGGCATTTTTGCGTGCTCTGGCGGGGCAGCTTGCTTCAAACAGTCAGGGTGTTCTGCCTCGCAAGTCTTGATCCAGCGGTTTGCGGCGCCAGCCGCCGAATTAGGAGTATGTTGAACAGCAAGTGGAAACTCCTTTTCGGCTTCTAATTTGATACTTGTAAGTATAAACGACAAAGTTGATTGGATACGCCATTTAGTTGCTTACCTAGGTAACACTGCTCTGATGTCTTCCATATGAAGAATCTGAATTCTTTTGTCTCTAGACGGTGACCCATCAGGCTTATGTTAACATGATAATGAACTCTCTTTGGGTCACAATCAATCTCAGTGATCTCTGCTTTGAAACCCGGTGTTCTTTCAGTGCTTGGGGATGCAATAGGAGAGGATCTAATGTTCCGCCAAAGGGTCCAACAAATAGGGCAGTCATGGCTTAGTGACATGACCAGGGATTCCCAGGAATTATGTAGAGGGAAGGGTTTTCTCAGATACCATTCCTCCTTATCGCACCAGTCTAGGCTTCTACGCCAGTCTCCATATTCTGTTAGTATCTCAGATGTAGCTGCATTTGAGTCTTCGTCACCCTTTGACGCTGGAATGTTGGGCAAGGCTTTTCGACAAGCTTCACAAAGACTCATTTTGCAACAAGAATAGCTCAAGGATGTTGACAATGGATATGTAGTTGTAAAACTGATGATGGGAGTCGTGTGCCGGACCGGACCAGAGCCCTCAGTCCAGTTGATTGTTCGTTTTGAAAGAGGGGTAGTCAGGAATATGGCTAAGAAAATTGACTAGATGAGGTGTCTGTGAGGTATGTGGTTGAGAGCATTTTATGCGCCCGGGACAACTGAGCAGCCGAAAGTAAGCCTTGATGTAGTTGCCTTGTGCTGACCAAGAGTCCCAAATTACCAGGACTAATCTGGTCTGACTGGCTTGAAAAGGAGAGAAGAGACTTAATCCCTTCCTTCCTGTTTCAAAAGTGCGCGGCTTTATCTGAGAGAAACATCTACAATCTAGAATGCCACTTTCGTTTTGTAATTCAGATAAATTGTTTCCTGAGTATTAAAAGCTAATCCTGGAATCTACCACTCCCAGAGGGAAATACACGCTGCCTAACCCTTCCATACCGATTCCTCAGCTCATTAAGCTTATCAATCCAAATTTCACACTTCGCAGCATGCGCCTTCTCAAGCGCCTCATCTATATCCGCCCCTTCTTTAGCCAAGACCTCAGCCCCGCTCCAATGACACATCCGTATAGCAAGCATCAAAGCAGAGTCACCACCAAGGTCATAAGCATCTAACAGCTCTCTATCACCCCCACTGCACAAAGACTTAAGTTTCTCGGGATTCATCGCACGAACTGCTTGGTGCAGAACTGTATCGCCGTATGCATTCCTGGTTATATCGTCGACCAGAGAAGATGCAGCTTGTGCTGGCAAAACTTCGTACAGGGTCTTCTCGATCTTCTTCTGTCGTAGTTTTCGAGCTGTGAAAAGAGCCTGTCTCTGATTGTACAGGTCGTCGGGGTATGCAGCCAGGACTTTTGCAACTAAGCCTTCGTCTCCAGCTTTGACTGCTGCGATGATGTCTTGGGGTTGATAGCCCACTTGCTGGTCGCTTAGGATGGCTTTGATGTTCGTCAGATTGGCGACTGTTGCAGCTGCGAATGGTGTCTCTCCGGTGTCGCGATGCGGTACGTTCAATTGCGCTCCGTGCTCGAGAAGCACCTCAACCATCTTTTCATCTTCTTCTTTCACAGCCACATGAAGAGGCGTCTCCCCTGACGAGCTTGTCGATGAGATATCACTCATGGATTTAATGAGTAACATCGCAGCCTCGTCCGATTGCATCCGAATAGCACTGCACAATGCATCGGTGAAAGCTGTCAGTCGCCTAGTTTGATACTCATTGATATCATTCTTAACCAGCAAATTGGCAGCCTTGTCAGCTTCCACAAGCTTGGTCAAGCTTTTGATGTCAGAGATATCGATGGCCTGTATGAGAGGGGTCCCATAGCTTGTATTCGGCGTGGCCAGAAACTCGACCAGAGTCTCCGGCGCAGTCTGAATAATGTTGTCGAGAAGACACTGCAAGTTCTCATATTTTCGATACCTCACAGCCACGGTGATTGGAGTATCGTCCCTCGAGGTTGGAGCTGCCAGTATCGCCTTGTTCTCTAACACCCATTTCAACAGGACAGTGTCGTCTCGAACAGCTGCTATATGGCAAGCACTGCGGTTAGATCTATCCAGGCTATTGACATCAGCGCCCTTTTCGAGAAGCAGATTCAAGATTGAGAGGATCTCAGGGTTTATATCGCTGCCTTGTGTTGGAGTAACGTGGACTATACTGTGAAGAGCACTGGATAATATCTCTGTACTGAATGGCAGATTTTCGATGATGAAGGTAGTGGCGGGCCAGTTGGAACGATCGATTGCCATGTGCAGCAGGGTCTGCCCGTCAGTGTCAACGTAAGAGGTTTTGGCTCCTCCGTCAATGAGACGCTTCATCAAGCGTAATTCGTGGTCATTTACAACCTGTACAACGAGCTGAAGTATGTTGCCCGGAAGTGAAGTGGCTTGAACAGGCCAGGAATTCAGTATCATGTGCGGAACTTCAAGAGTCAGCCTGCCGTCAGACAAGGCCTCTGGTAGAAGCTGTTGGTGTGCGAAAGCACTGTCAAGTCTTTGCTTCAAGACATCCATGAATAAGCCGCCTTTCTCATGACAATCGGGGAGAACAGCCAGTATGCTCTTTGCCGTTGAGACCGGAATGAGCTTCTTGAATATCGTGGCTTCACTCAACATCATCGATGCTTTGAGACATTCACCATCTTCCTCTAGCAACCCTATCTCCTTTCGACCGTAGGTTTCGGCATGTCGGAGGAGCAGTTCAACCCCAACCTTGTAGTTGCTGGAGACTGCCAGAAGTAATGGAGACGAGACTGTTGCTGCTTGGTGGGGTTCAGATGATGATTGCTGTTCCCAGGCACTCCACCTTTCACTCGGGCCTCCCCTAGTTGCCGCAGCGGACTGCCTGGGCCTATATGCCTCACCATATTTCCCCGTCATCTCAGGGTCAGGTTCTTGCATTCCTCTTACAGGCTCTTCTTCTCTATGCTCCCAAAATGGCAACTTGGGAATACTAGATACCAGTAGTTCTGTAGCGCAATCCATGTTCTGCTGCTTGATAGCAGCATGCAGGGGCGTCCATCCGTTCTTATCGCCGACCTCTACACAGTTCGTATTTGATAGTAGAAGCTTGACGACATCCAAATGGCCTCTGTCAACAGCGTAGAGTAGAGGGGTCCAACCACGACTGTCACGATTGTTTATGGCCCTTGGAGGAAATGCCAGCATCAGACACTTCATCCACGTCGCACTTCCAGTTTGTGCCGCAAGGTGAAATGGCCCGCGTCCATCTGGCATGGTTGTATGCTGGCTCGCCATCTCTGCGAGGTGTGTTGCGAGACCATCCCAATGGTTCTCGATGGCGATGAAGAGGGGTGTTCGTCCATCAGCCTCACAGTGGTTCACATTTGCACCAGCTAATATAAGCCTAGAGACAGCTTCTTCGTTTGCACACTCGATAGCTAGGTGCAGAGGGGTTCTGCCTCTTTCATCTGTTGAGTCGATAAGATCAAGTTCCAGAAGAAGTTCAATCACCGAGTTTTTGCCATTCTCGATAGCCATATGTAATGGCGTCCTACTTCCCACTTTGGCTTTCGATATCTGCCAGGTTGCTTTGCTGAGATGACTATCTTCTAAAAGGATTCTTGCAAGACTTGGCAGTCCATGAGCAGCAGCGACATGAAGTGGTGTGATACCCGGAGGATACTTGTAGTATCCGTGAAGGTAGCGTGCTTTGCGTACCCAGAACTTGAAGTAGTTCGAACTAGGCTCGAAGAATGGAAATAGAACAGAGGTCCAGATATCCTTCAGCTCAGTGTCTGAGAGCTTCGAAGCATATGCTGGCCAGTTACTAACAGCATGCTGGAGGAATGGCGTATTTGCAAACACTTCAGGGCTGATGTACAGATCGTCGTCCTCCAATGCAGCCTCTACCTCTTCGGCAATGCCACCAGCCGAAACGTTCTCGATGGTCAAATATCGAATACAAGCCGTGAGAAGCTCGATATTGCCAAGGGATTTGTCAAGATAGAGTTCGTTTTCCCTGTTCCCCTCGATTTTAGGGGACTGGAGGAACTGATACACAGAGTAGTGTGCCAGATCAATCTTAGATGTTGCCTGAGATTCGCGAATGAGGCTTCCGCAGAGCTCGAAGACATAACTCTTCTCACGCAGTGAATTGTCTTGCACATCGTCGAGAGTCTTTGTATCTGGTGTAATAGCAATTCCTTCAACCAATTCTGACAAATCGAGGGGTTTGTTCCCAAACATGACAAACTGCAAGATGCGCTTCGCAAGTTTCTTTTCTTCTTCATCTTCGAGAGTTTGAAAAGCCTGCTCGAAGGTCTTCTCGAGGTTGCGAGGGAGCGCCTGCACAAGTTTTGGACTGAGTGCTGTTCGGACGCGGGAAAGATGATCAATTTGACATATGACCCAGATAAACCTGTAAAGACGCATTGTCAGCGTCTAGTAGTGAGATTCGGTGGTTACTTACATCCCATCAGCACGAACAATAAGCTCTTTGATAACTGCCTCAACTTCAGACCCACGGAATCGGCGCTTGTTGAGCTTCTTGCGGACCAAGCTCTCAATGTCAGACGCAACGTCTGTCGAAGTTATTGTGATTTTGAAGCAAGATGAAAAAGCATCGTCAAGGCCCATTCCAGCTCTACTCGCTATCAGAACCTTGAATTCGGTATCTGCATCAGGTAGAGTCTCTAAAAAGTCCAAGATCTCCCAATAGCCACTCATTTCATCCAAGCCATCAATGACGAGTATAATTTTGTCGAAGTAGTTAGAGAGATCAGTGAATAGAGCTTGTAAGTCTTGGAGACTTAGATGAGCAGACCGCTTACGATGCTTTTCGTAGATATTATTCACAACTTCCAAGAGGACGCTTGGGGTAGAAGATTGATTGAGAAGCTGGCCTATGAGTGACCCGACTAGATTCGTAGGTGAGAGGCTGGATGGGTTAGTGAAGCGACAGTAGTGGTAAACTACAGCATTGCTTCCAGGCTCAATAGACTCCTGGAGCGATTCGATGACCTTTGATCTACAGACCTATTAGCTGACATGCCTCCTAGATGTTATCATTTACAGAAACTCACACGATGACCGACTTTCCCGATCCCTCTGGGAGAACCTTTAGCATTGGCATCAGTTAATTCAAGGCACTTACGCGTTCCGTTGAGGCATAGCAATGCTGAACCTGGACAAGACAGCCAGCTGTTGAAGTCCTGTCTCTGCAATATCCACTCTGCTGAGGATGCATCGCGTTGCTTGCATAGATCATCGTGTTCGTCCTCCGTCGGCGTTCCAAGCCACTTGATGATCTTTTCCTGCTGCTGAACTGCACAGTATCATTTCAGCACCGGTTTTGCAAGGCCGAGAGGCATACTTACTTTGACCAGCATCTACCAACTTACCAACTGCCTTCTCAACGCCCTTCTGAGTTTCGTCTAAATACTGCAACTGAGCGACAATCCCCTCCATCTGGATCTGAAGGGTTTCGGATTGAGAGCTTGTTTCATATCAGTATTCTTCTATCTCTTGTAGAAAGTCAAAGCAACCCACCTCTGCTCAAGCTGAAAGCACAGAACAAAGAACACCTTGTACTGCTCAATACGTCGAAGTAACTTCACAGCTTGCTCCTCCCGTCCGCCAGCCTTGATCAACATCTCAATGCGATTTGACTTCGACAGCTTGGCCAACAACTCATCGATAAGCTTTATCGTAAGCTTGCTATCCTCTATAGTGTTATGAACAGCCTCCAAATCAACATCGAGAGACCTCAAGGACTCTAGGTGTGCCTTTACTCCCAGCAAGATGCCGGAGAAGTTGGCTGTCTCAGTAACCAGCGTCTTTGTGTCGCTCGTATCCTCATTCAACTTGGAGTTTAATTTGTAACCAGCGGATATAACAGCACCCGCAAGGCTCACTAGGCCAGCGATACTGGCAGCGAGCGATAACGGATCCATGATTGCGCTGTGAAAGAGAGAATGAAGAATTATGTTGTAGCTTGTGCGGGGAATTCAGCCGCACGATAATTCAGTAAGCAGAGTGGTACAAGCCCACTTCGACTGCAGAGCTTCTTACTGGTTCAGGAAATGCAGCCCATCTTATCGAATAGACTAGCCCCTTCAACTATTGGCCAAATAACGATGGAGTTCCGTATGAAAACGGAAGGTGGCCCTGGACCCACGTAACATTCTTTATCTTAGATTTTGCGCCTCAACCGAAAGGTCATAGTCGCTCCATTAAGCCCGTTCACCATATGGAAGCATACTAAGATATTATATAGGAGCAACCTCCTTCACTGTTAATCTTTCCAGATAATAAAGAACTGATTTATCATCTGAGATTTTATTATATCATGACCTATTTCCCTTTTCCTCCTGCGATTTGCTTAGGCAGTAAAGTTGCGATGAGCAAGCTCGTAAACAAAACCAGCAGTCACCTTAGCATGTTCAATAACGTGACCAAAGTCAATATGCGCGATAGTATCATTAGGAGTGTGGATGTAAGGATTATGGTTTCCAAAAGGCGTCTCGAAGAGGAATGACGAGGGGAAGCCGTTGCGGTTAGCTGAAGCGTGGTCAGAGCAAGCATATCCACAAGTAGACTCCTCGTAGGGAATGTCAGCATATTCTTCGATGAGAAGCTTGAGGAAATCATTCTGCGTAGGGCTGGTATTGTCGGTGATGAGACCGAAACGCTCGACTCCGTCACGACCCTTGTAGCCAACCATATCCTGGTTGAGCATAGCTTCGACTTGGATTCCGAGTCGAGCGTAAGTGTTGAAGATGTCCTGAGATCCGAGGAGGCCAGTCTCTTCAGCTGAGTACCAGTGGAACTCAACAGTGTTGAGATGATCGCCCTTGGCAATTCGGGGATCCTCCAAGAAGGCGGAGAGGAGGTTCAAGAGCATGATAGATGCAGATCCATTATCATCAGCACCAGGAGCACGGCCAGCTCCACGGTCATTAGAAATAACCGAGTCAAGATGAGAACCTGTGACAACAGTCTTAAGACGAACCTGTCCAGGAATCGAGACAATGATCGAAGGCTGCGACCAAGCCTGGTGCTGTACCAGTCGGACTGAGGCATAAGGATGCTTGCTCTTCTTGATAGCCTTCTGGACTTCCTTGTGGAGCCACTCAGCAGCTTCAACGCCAAAGGCAGAGTTGAAGTAGCGGTTGTGGAATGAGGAGAACTTCTTGAGCTGCTTCTCAATATTCTTGACGTTGACTTTCTTGACGATATTCTTGACGTTGGTTTGGTGAGCAAGCTTCTCGGGGAATTTGCTTGTTGTGCTGGCGAGGCGAGCACCTGAGGGAGCGGCGCTGTGGTCTTTCCACTCTGTGATGTCGAAGAAGTGGATGTGGTCCTGCAATCAGTCAGCAATCAAGCCTCTCTACCTGCGATTATTTCACATGGGAGCGTACGTCAATCATCTGGAACTTCTCATCCTCGGTGACCTCAACAGTCTCACCGGGTGCCGTCTCCAAAGTGTATAGCTTCTGCGCGCGCTTTCCGGCTCCAATTGGTGCAGTAGCTGTAGCCGAGGCAGCCAGCGCCGCCATGAGAGGGACTGTGTAACGCATGATGCAAAGTTGGGTAGAGTAAGGTCGGGAAGTGAAGAAGTGAGCCCAACAGCGACAGGTGGTTATGAACAAAAGAAGCCTTGCAATTGGATTGACAGCTGTTCAATGTGGACAAACCATCACCTTTATATGTCTGCAGATCGTATGTAAACTCCAGTTGCCCCGGATCTCAATACCACCAAGCCCCGTGATATCTCCATCCCCTGCAAGAAACAATTGGCATTGGACGGTCCATGCGACGTTTTGGTAAAGAATTCGTCTGCATCGCCGGTTGCCAAGTCGTTGGGTGGTATCGCCTACTCCACGTTGGGAAGCTCATGAGGGGAAATGCAAAAGAGCCAAGCGGCCGGATCGAAGGGCATTGGTTAATTAGTGGAAAATCGCAACAAGGTCAGAGATAAACATGACCCGGGTCAGCATTTGTTCCTGGGTTGTATGCAAGGAACGCTGGGCACTTGGCGATTCCCCGCATCTTGATATGGGTGATACTGGTTTACTTGAGGATAAATATCACATTATAGGCTTAAAACACTATCTATGGAATATTCTGTCGAAGGATAGCATTGATCGTGGCTTTTTGTTAGCTTGGGGGATAAAATTTAAGCTTAATTGAAACCATGTCTCCCTCGATATTCACCGCTCCGCATCGTCTTAGTCCGCGCTTCAAAAGTTCTTAGTGAGGGGTAATTGGGCTCGGCATCACAGGAACATGCCTTTCTAGGCAGGTCGCTTGGAGATCGTCCCACCTTAACCCATGATTGGAAGGTGACGAGGGTGCTTGGATGTTTAGGTAGAAACGAGAAAATGGCGAATATATGCAGCTCTATTTATTTCCCTTTGTCACAGACATATATCTAAAAGCTCCAGCAAGACGTTCCCCAATCCAATATAATTTTGATATTACGCCGCTGGCCTTATCTCAGACTTGTTATCAACTCTAGCCTCAAACTCAGCCTTTTTGGTCTTATAAGCGACTATACTACTCCAAGTTCTCATCGGTGGGCTTGAAGAAATGGATGACGAACTGACGATCCCATCTGTGATTGATCCACTCCAGTGACCACTGCTGACAGTCGATGATGAAGACATCTCATATCTGGGTCTTCTCGCTTTCCTATTCTCTGATGTTCTGTTGGACGAATCGATTGGTTTCGGAAGTACGTCAGGCCTTGGGAACTGTTTAGCTGTTATCGGGACTGTCTCCCTTTCTGCACGGTACAAAGCCTGGCGTTCTTGGCGCTGAGCTCGAGAAGGTTTCTTTTGCTGTTGCCGATTCTTGCCAAACATGTTGGGGAGCAAACCCCCTCGAGCTTCGCCGATAATGATTGCACCGTTCTTCTCGAGAGGCAGTGGGGAATGGCCTTTTGACTCCTTCACAATGCGAACCACATGGTCGGAGCATATGCCCGCACACGGCCTGAACAGATCTTGCGATCCCTGTAGCGTAAGGCCAGACGGCGAAAGTTTCTTTTGGTCTTGTGATGAACCCTGTCGATCAAAAAGCCACTGGAGTGTATCTACTCGAACCCCCAAGTAGCACTCATCTCTTGGAAGGCATTTGTAATTCAAGCACAGCGCGGATGATTCCGGTTTAAGAATATCTCCAAACTCACCTCCGAATAGCACAATGGCTTGGATGTCTTTTGCGTAGTCGTTCCAGCGCCCGCATGACTTTTTCAAGTCAACTGACTTGGGCAATATCACTTTGATGTTGTTGACAACATCCATGTACTCCCATCCAGTGACATTCTGTCCGAACTTGACGCCGAGCTTTACTGCTGTGTCACCACTTGCATATGACTGGGCCCAGAGCCCATCGACCGTCGAGTAAAGCAGTTTCACTTCGTATTTAAACCGGCTTTCTTCCTTTTTAGCGTTGGACATGGATGTTCTGATAGAAAAGACCTTCTCGGCGTTGCTAAGCATAGCAGCACGAGTTGAGGTTCTTTGTCTGCTTGTATCTGCACCATGGATGATATCCACTGCATTCTTGTCTGTCGGGTTTTGTGATTGTCCTGATAGCTGCAAACTCTGTCGATGGAGAAGAATGTTGAGAATTAGATCCTCCGCATTGGTTTGAAAAGCGCGTTTGTGAGTCGTGTCGTGCAAAATGACTTGAGTCTTCTTAGCATCGTCAAGTAGCGTTTCGTAATCATCTGGTCGCACACTTCGAAAACCATCTTTCTTGCCAAAAGTTACTTCAGCAGTAGCTGTTCCCCACTGGCTAAACCCAATGATGAACTTATCAATCTGGGCCCATCTTGGAGGTTTCACAGCCTTGGAGTACTGTACAGACGCATGATTAAAGCTTGATGTTGCCAGAAGCTCATGGACTTGCGGACACCACCCGAGAAATGAGCGGCGATTCCAAAACTCTTTGTTCATCGTGCCTCTAAGTCTCGCAGGGCATGCTCTGTCGATATGAGTCCACTCAAGACTCTCAGGATAGGTGTCTATCAAGTGCCATTGTATGGACGATCCAAAGTCCTCGATGGGCACGAGGGCGTGGTGTCTGGCCTTGAAAACAAAACCACCTCTGTAGCTGACGGCCTGAGGAGTGTCCGCAAGAGCTGCCATTACAGGGATCGACATCTCAAGCCCCTGTTCGTTGTGATGGCGCTCAGGGAGGGGAAATCCAGTAACTATAACCGCGGGTCCGACTATCGTGTTCCAGCAACTGACACTAGGCTCAATGGATGGAACTTCGAGTTGAACATCGATGTCGAATGTGGCGATAGCAGTTGTTTCAGCAATATTCGCCTCGAAGAAGCCCACGTAGGCATGGCAAAGCTGGTCCTGCTTTTCTTGGCAAACTGCTATCAACCAAGAAAGCTGTTGCGCAATAGCAATGATGAAATCTTCGGCTCCATGGACTGTTACCATGTGAAGTGTTGAGTCTACAGTCACACGTCCCGCCGGGCGCCTCTTCCGTCGTCGATCTGTGATAAGATATTAGCCAGAGTAGTGGTTACTCCTAAACACACGTCACTTACTTTTTCTTCTAGAACCACGCAGTGTTGACTGTAGTTCCTCCAACAACTGGAATTCGTAACCTGGCCAGGCCCATGCAAAATATTGACCAACTGAGCATAGCTGCGCATTTCCCATTGTACCAGTGACAGCAAGTATCTTGTCAATACTTTGATGAACGCCGTCATCATAATTAGCGATTAAGAAACTAGGTAGGTCCCAGTCGAGGTTGAAAATCGCGACGCTGTTATTGCTTCCCCGTTTTCCCAACTGGCGACGAATCGAGAGGGACGTGCGTTGGCGTACCAAATCCATTTTTTGACTGTGAAATCGCTCAAAGAGCTTCCGCGTAGTTTGAAGGAGCTTCTCAAACGCTGGATGTGTTGAAAAGTGCTTCATGACTTCAACTGGATTGATGGATGTCCCATATATCTGCGTGGTATCACGTTGTGACACTTCGATATCGCTCTGCTCCAACGAGCTCTCTGATCTTGTAGGGAGGCTCAGAGATGGCTCTGAATGGTACTGGTACCTGGGCTGTATATCTGGCTCAGCCTGCCACCCGGCCTGGCAGTCCAGATCAGGCGTCGGTATATCCCAGCGGTCTATCTTCTCAGCAGCGCCCATTTCTTCTCTGTCTGTTAAATCGATCGGAATGCGATTGCTTTCTTGAACTTGGTCATGCCTCAGGACCTGGTCCTGAAGATTGCGAGCAATCTCAGACCTCAGCCTTCGCACCATTTTCCTCGCCTTTGCTTGTGTTTTTTCTGACTTATCCGCCTGAACGGCTTCAGCAAATGTCCTCAAGGCCGAGCGGAGATGAGCAAGAACATGTTGCCTTGACGACTTATTTGCCGCGCTATAGTTGACATGAGATTGGAGGCCTTTGAGCATGGCTTGCGAGAATCTCACAACCACATCATCTCTCTGCTCTGGCGTGTAGGTCGTTGACGTTTGTGAGATGAGCGATTCGTCATCCTTGTCACAAGGTTCATTCTGTGGTAATCGCCCGGTCTTGTTCTGGCCCAGCACAGATGGTGCATCTTCTTCAACTTCTTGAATATCCCCAAGTATTCCCAAGGAAGGATTGGGGTTTTGAACTTGGTTGGGGCGAACAATCTTAGACCGGCTAGACACCGAAGTCAACTTTGTCGTTTCTGTTGCCTCGGTACTCCTCGTGAAGCCACTAAGGGATGAAGAATAGACGCTTGTTGTGGGTTCATTGGTGCTGGGGCTAGAAATGGGTGCAATCGGCTGATCGACTTTCAAAGACGTGCCACGCACCACATCGGCCCATGAATTGGTGTGTGGGAGCTGAGGTACTGCCTTGTTGTCCTTCTGAGGCTGCGGGCTCTGCTTCTCGGCTTCGATGACCTTTTTAGTCTTTGCTAATTCTGCTTTCTCAGGCAGGGAAGGTCCTGTCATATGGCTTTTTTGGGAATAGTACTGGTGATAATAGGGGTTGCTGTAGTAGGGGCGATTATAGCCATCGTATTTGACGGCCCCCATATTCTCGGCTACTTCTGCGTTCTCAGGCACGGAATGCCCTTTCATATGGTTGTTTTGGGGATAGTACTGGTCATAATAGGGGGCCCTTGTGCCGTAGTAGGGGCGGCTGTTAGTCCCGGCTCCGCCGACATCATCAGAAGGTACAACGTCGTGTCTATAATCTTCACCTCCTAACTGGCCGTATCCTGAATAGTACTCGCGAAAGTAGGGATTACTGTAGTACGGGTGATTATAGCCCTCGTATTTAACGGCCTCCATATTCTCGGCTACTTCTGCTTTCTCCTGCTCGAGAGGTTCTGCGTCGCGTCTACCCTTTTCAATTATCTCCTTCTGCTTGGAAGGGTCATTGGAAAGAATCTTCACCAGATCTGATGGTACTGGAGTAGCGAGCTTGAAACTTTGGGCAAATTTCTTCAGCTCTGTCAATCGCACTTCTTTGTCTCCCTTTTCCCTTTTAGATCTTGCTTGCTGTGTATTTCGTCGCTGTTGCCTAGCGAACTCTTTGAATTCATTGAAAATGTCGCGATCCTTCGGCCTTGGGAAATCTTGGGGGTCTTTGCCATCGTGAAGCTTCGTGGACAACATGGTCGTATGGATGTAGGAAAAATGAGTTAGAGAAAGTTTGAAAACAGAAATTCAGTTCGCGTCGAGGGCGGTGAGGCAGCCTGATATAAGAGCACCCGTAATTCTTTGTGGAGGCTGTGCAATATGCATGCTGACTTTCAGTCACAACCATTGGTGTAAGCTACAGATTGAAAATGCAAAACAATGAGACCCAATCAGTCCACAGCCTGATTGTTACATGATAGTATGTGCTAGTCAGATCAACCCGGCTAAGCGTCGGGTAAGCCGGGTTATACATAGTCCATAGCTATAGAGTACCTTCCTTAGGTAAAACTTATGTCTTTTGTTAACATAACTCCTTTTACAATTAACTAAATCTTAGATACAATTTCTAAATATATACTTTCTAATAAATAAACTATATATAAGAGTTATATAAAAAAAAATTAAATAAGCTCAACACAACTACTCCTCTCTAAAGTTGGTAAAAGCAGATATTGGGTATTCTATCCAATCTTGACTGCCTGATCCTCATTCTTATATGGAATATACTCATCAATGCAAACACCAACAACCTTGTAATTATCCAGTCGATGCTTTCGCGATAAGAGCAAATTTCCAGATCCCCCAGTACGCACATACCCATATTCCTTCAGTACGTCCATAGCCGCATGGGTAAAGTCCTCACGCACTAGCACCCTGCCACTAGGAACAGGCACTTCGTGAACAATTTCCTCGGTCTCCTTGCGTTTCCTGCAACGCACAGCATACAACCTGTGGGCTTGTATATTACCTGAGAACGCTACGACGTCGAAGGCTTTGCCGACATCGCCAATTTGCACAAGGCCCAGTCCGTCTTGCAAGATTATCCTGTCATCATTGTCTGCTTTTGCAGCTGTTTGACCTAGGGAGCTTCCCTGGACCGCAGTTAAGGCCTCGAAGATGAGTGCAAATGGGGCGATGATAGTACATCCACAGTTAACACTAACGTGACAGGTGATACTCGCTGTGCTCCCATTTGCAAGGCGTGATCCGCACCTCTTCATCGAGACCATCCTGTAGTTCATGGAGCGATTATGCACCCGGAAGCCAATGGCATTGGGATGTTCCCAGGCTGTGCCGCTCACGGACCGGTCTTCCCAACCCACGGGCTTTGCACTGGGATCTGTAGTCTCCCACATTGGCTGCAGCTTCTCGAGTAACTTTCTTCGATAGTGAACGAGGTCATCGCATCCTGGGTCCATGATGGCTCCTAAGACGGTGGCGCATTGCACCAAGGTCCTCCCCGTCTCATCCTTGACCACATCTCTGGGCTGATCATACGTAGGTATGAGCTTCCTGCTAATGCGACCGGTCTTGATCTTCTTGCCGCAATTGCAACCTTTAAAGATGAACTGAAAATCTCCTTTATCTTGGCTGAGTCGGATCTTCATGAACTTGCGAGGGGTTCCGATAAGACCTGTCATCGCTAACGTTTTCGCCCGCCCTTCTTTCTTCAGTCTCCCGAGATTGAGTACTCCGGCGAAGCAATCGGTAGACACGACCTGGTTGTCGCTTTCTACTAGCGGGATCCAGTTCCATCCGCTTTCCCTTGCCTTGCTGGCTACTCCGAGCTTAGTCCAGGCCAATCCGGTCTCAGCAGACAGTTTCTTGAAGAAATTGAATGAGATGGATGTGATGTCTTTTCCCGAGAGCTCCGTTTCCACCTCATCCTTGGTGAAAAGTCCGCTAAAGATGCCCAAGAGACCCCTGAAGATGTCTGCTGAGTCTCTGCACTTGCGTGGCCTGAGGGAGATGGCAGAAAAGATATTGCTTATCCCTTTGTAGTTCTCTCGCCACCAGTAAGAACCACCGTTGATTATGTCAGTCCTTGCACTGTTAATCCCCTTCACTTGAGTCCGCAGGCTAACGAGGGATAGGATATCCTCTCCTATGACCCTCAGTATGGCGTTAACTCCCGCTGTGTTGAAAAACCTGCCCTTCTCAATCCAATCGTACAGTTTGGCTGCTTTGTCAGCGCACTCGACTGCCAAGTCCATCCAGGTATGGAGTTGGCCGATGTAGAAGATGCTCTCGGGGTTTACACCCCACATTGTAATATTCTTGCCAAGGATCATCTCTTGGAACGTCCAGACACGAGTGAAGTAGTCATTGTCGAAGAGTGACGTGACGCGTTCAATACAGGTTGAGTAGCAGTTTATAACGCCCATGTCGATTGCCGCAGACCTCACGCTCAACGCGTCTATGTCGAACTTCCAGTCTGCGTTGGCCCAGCGGGTAAGAAGGGTGATGACCCTCTCAGTGAGACCGACGGCCTCGGAGGCGAGAGCGGTACCTTGCATGTGGTACAGGACGTGGTCAAGGAACTTGAGATCATCGACAATTTCCTGTGGGATCCAGGCTTCCTTCATGTCCATGAGAAGGTGACATCTCTCAGCGTTTCTGTAGTACTCGAACATCTTGGGGATCTCAGCTGACTTCTCAGTTTCATCCGTCTGGTTTATGCACACACAGTCGGCCCAAAGGTACTTAATATTGGCTGCCACCATCAGCCGTTTGATGTCTTTCAGTTTGTCGGGATTGATCTTGATATCCCAGGTGACGCCGCCAAGGCCGCAGTTGTAAGGTTCAACTTCCTTGCCCCAGGTATAGGAGAGAATGTCAAAGCTCGTCACATGGTGAGCGATAGGGTCAATAACGGAGAAGGTGCCATTGTCATGGCAAAGAAGCTTGATTGGGAGTCTGTTTGACATAGTCAACATATAATATTTGGCATGGAAAAAGAGTAGGGAAAGACGGAGAATCTTAGGAATAAGGCTCTGTGCGGTTAATAGGAAATTTCTGCTTCGCTCTTCATGTTCACGATTTCTCAACAGCACCTCGTAGCTTTTAACTTCGTTATCTTCTGGCACTTGACCTAGGTCCCTGTCGATTTCACTTCAGCCGTTCTAGGATGAGCGCGAAGGTGGTGCATCTAATTGGCCTGTGTATTGCTAATTTCCACTTTCTGGCTTGGCGTGCATATCATTTCTATTTTTACTTGTCTACCGCTATTTATTATCGCTTCAAGAGGCCAAAAACCAATCATTATCGGGACTGTCATCAGAGCTGAATGTTTTGGGTGTATTTGTAGGATTGGGATGGATGAAAGTGTTGAAAGTCAGGGTCATTATTTACCCGATCCCGTGATCTGTAGCCATCTCTTGCCTGTCCAGTTACTCGTGGATCTGCTTCTTCAATCAACATAGAGTTTACATTCTAACAGGAAGGGCTAGAACGAAGCTGTATGCATGGTTTGAATCTTAGCACAATGTCTTATTGCTAATAGTCCAGAGAGAGGCTCGGAAGAACTTTTTATGAGACTTAAAAATATTGAAACCCTTCTATATCCGCGACCCACAGAACCCACTTCTCCCAATCCATCTTGTCAGTGAGCAGGCAGCAATATGCTCAGAGATATTCTTGACTTTACGCTCTATTCTCTAGAGAGGTCTCTCACTATCGGTAAACTGTTTCACTTCATTTTGCCATTGAGTCATGAGTCAGCCCAAGCCATTATCATAGTGACAGTGATTTCTTGATCTCTCTCCCAGGTCCAGGTCCTTCTGCCCCACGGGGCGCAATGACGTAGCATTAAATCCTTCTCATCCTTCGACAAGCTAGCCCAGAACTAAAACAAACAACCTTTCCTCAAACTGGGGATAATCGACAAAAGTATGAGGAAGAAGCTTATGGGTTATAAGTTCTTCCAGATTAACTAGCCCTTGCATTGACAGAATTGGAAAACCGAACGAGATCATAGCCTCACTCCGTTACGGCTAGATCCACTAAGGCTGTGCAACAACACCAGCCAAGAGCCATGATACGTCATTCTATGCCTCTATAATGATGATCATTTCAGGCAACATTTTTTAATCCTGTTCGGCAAAAGAAAGATCGTCAGAATGTTTCATTTATATGCTGACAGACTAAGTCTTGGCAAACTCGCAGCACTTATATAAGGGCATTGATGTCAGCTCGACTTCCACCAGCATCAGCAGCTTACAAGCCTCAACTTACAATATCAAAACTTCACCGTCACAATGTATTCCATTCTTCGCATCGCCAGCTTGATGGCCTTGATTGGCTATGCTCAAGCTGATTTCGCTGTCGGCACTTCTGCATCTCAAAGCACGCACTAAGTTCACTCTTGTCACTGCCAATTCCAACTCATCACAGTGGGAATTGGAGAGATCGTCCCTGATACAGGAGGTGACATCTACAACACGGATGATGTTGCTGTGTCGTACCCAGACAACGTCCAACAGTTCGAGGTATTTCAATGCGCCAAGATACTTTAACAATCCTGGTACTAATGCGTTGTCAGTGCGTCCCCGAGCGATGCCTTATTGAGGGCTTCTTCGAGATTCGAGGCAAGAAAACTAAGGATCAATACGGGTTCAACTGGAATGGTGAAGGTTGGGAGTTCTCCCAGAACAGCGAGATCTTGGGCTTCTGTACGAAGAACGATGATGAAGGGTGCACTAAGACGGGAGTCAACTACTCACTTGGATTCTTCTCGCACATGCTTTGCACCGGCTCTATCAACTCCGGATTTTAGAATTCAATAGCGTATACAATTTAACTAATTTAGCCATACTGGGCCCAAAGGCCTTTTTTCATCGCGTTATGTGTCCCAACTCTCGTCACCACCATTGCATATGCGAGTTATGCTGCATCTTGCGGCGTGGCTGTTGGACCTGGTGATAAGGCCTGTTAAACCTCGCATGCTACCCAATGGAAGTATCGTCTTTGCGGAACAGCCGGCTCATGGCCATGGATGTTGGAAGGCACTTATCTCTTCTGAGTTACTATCTACAAGCACATCACTTCCTATCGATCGATTGCAATCTCCCTTGCAGAATCTTGAAACAATAGCTCTCCCCGTAAAACGTTATCCGAGTCCTTTTCCCTGCTTGTAAAACATCGGCTAACTGTCGCTAGACTCGGGAGAGCGGGCGGGTGACCGGGTGGTCCGGGCGCTACTCTTAGTGCGTATTAGTCATGACGTTTGATTCGCCCAGTACCTAATCCTTGTTTCAGCTCATTTCTTACGTGCCGTAGCTACCCCTATCTAGGCAGGTCCGTATGGAGACTCAGAAGCACGAGAAAGGAGGCAGAATGAGTTGAGGATCTGATAGGAATATCCTGTGGAATATTTGACTCTAAATCGATTCGAATTAGTTGTACAGTGCAATTGCTGTAAGCAGTCTAGACATGTTTGCGCCTTTGCTTTCCAATACATGCACAAATATAGCTAGGGAGCGACCAGTCATGGACTTGAAGTAGACGTCTACCAAGAAGAATCGCCGAAAAGGGTGTTGTACAGCACTAAGGCTGGCAAGTAGTTAGGTATCCTGCGGTGCCACTAAGCAAGGATTCGAACATGACAACCAACAGATGTAACCTTGCGCTGCATATATTCGTGATAAGAACCCAATGACGAGGGTCTTTGTCTCTGAGAACTCTACCCCCCTTTGAATCAATCTTTACAAAACTCGCTATATCAAAAATGTCTTGGAAACGTACCTCTTTGGCTGATACCGGCTTCTTCTATGATGAAGACCTACGGGACCAACGCATAGATCCTTTCCCGACCCATGTTAAAAGTCTTGAACTGGCAATGCTTGACTTTACATGCCAGGACTTTGATCCTACTACGAAAGAGGATCTAAGTATCCAGAATGAAGCAAAACGACTTGCCAAGGGAGGGTTCAAAGAAGACCGCTGGGATGATTTCTATCGAGCCTACTTCTTAGACCCACTGATGGCGCGTGCCTCGATCACTGGAAAGAGACCTCGCATGTCAGTATACAAGTCCACCAAAGAGCGTTCCACTCATACTTATTCTCCGTCCTAGATCCTCACGATGTCAATACTACTATGACTCCATAGTGTTGTAAGAAACTTCCAATGGCATAAGACAGGAGACAGAAACTTACAATAACAGCAATACAGATGCCTTATGGACAACTTTCAACACAAGGAGTGAGAGAAGTCAACTTTCGAAAGCTCCAAAGCCCGATCTCGTCTTCTTGCTTCCGATTTACCACCCTGAATCCCATATACCTACAGTAACCCGTCACGGAGCGCGCGAATGGCACAAAGAATCAACACCATCCCTTGTGGAGCCATTCTTATGGTCCACCTTGAAAGGGCTACATCAGCATGGCTTAAATTCCACTCCCTTTAATGTCCTAAATAAGAAGAAGCCCCTAGAATCGGACTTAGCTTCCTATCCTTGGCTTGTTGTCGAATACAAGAGAGCAAAGGGCACGGCAAGGGGCAGCACCGCTTCCTCCAGGCGACTTGAGGAAGTTGTTTACTGTCAAGCAGCGAATGCAAGTGGGTGTGCCGTCAAGCTGAATCAGAACGCCGCTAGGTTCGCTATTCCGATGGCAGGTCACGCAGAGGTCCCTCCTGTTCCAACTATCACCACAGTCGGACCCCAAGTCAAGGTGTGGATAACCTTTTTTGCTACACGTTTTATGGCATACCGCTTTAAATACCAGGATATTCAGCAGTTCCATGGATACAAAGAGGGTTATGTGAGTGCCGAATGCGTTTCAGCGACCAAGCTATACTAATGCGTTCGTCAGATAATGCAATGTATTTGGACAGGTGATATGACCGAGCCGCATGATATTTTGAAATTCCGACTCATACTGGAGAACACATATACCTGGGCAATTCGAATGTTCAAGCCATTGGTGGCTACGTATATTAACCAATGGAGATTTGCTTATCCTGTTGATAGCCCAAGCTTGGCGAGCATGACAAGGGCACGTCAACAAGATAAGCTGGAGCTCACAAGAAGTACAGTTCAATCAATTCAGCGTGCTCTAGATCCTCAGATAAACCCCAGTGCTAGGAAGGACTGGCATCGTGGTGTTTCGATGAGGCTGAGGGAGCTATGCAAGACATTCGCCCAAGACGTAGATCGAATGATTGAGGAGGAGCTAGAGTCCTCGCGCAGAAGTACACGTGGAGCTAGCAAAGAAGTCCGGGGATCAAAAGGAGCGACACAATTCAACAGCGATGACCCGAGAAACATTGAACACGAGGGCCTACAACCCAGACAGTCTGAGAGTCCTGATTATGCAAGCATGGCTCTACTGAGTGCTCCACGTAGTATGTCACCAAGCGAGACCAGTGGCGCAGTTGAGGTAGTCTCGTCATATCTCAAAGCAAGCATGGCAATTTGGAACAGCTGGGGCACCCAAGAGACGGCAAAGCCAGAGTAAACATCTCGCACCGCTAGTTAAGGTTGGATTTGTACCCGACTCTTCATCTGGAGAGCCAGAGGTCTCAAGCATAGTAGCTGACGAGGACATTTAACTTGCAAACCTGTCAGAGGGGGATATTTGGAGAGAAATTCAGGAGTAGCTGCTAGGGGAGGTATGTTTTCATTGTATTTACTGTATTTCTTTAGACGGACGGATCTCCATTGCTTGATATGTAGTCGCAGAGGAGCGTTGTATTATATTGTAATATTGTATTAAGTCCAAGTTATGTATTTATTAAATATTGAGGAACAATCGTTACTCCATTGGGATTATTTTCTCGTATATTCTGGCTTGCCATATTGCGCAATATCTCCCCCTCGTATTAAATGGTGATGTGCGGCAATTGAGCTGAATGGAGTTATATGTTTCGTCGCATTGCATTCCCATGCTGGTCATTGTGTCAGCAGCAACTATGTTCCAACTTTATTCTGACATACAAGTTGATCAATGATTGGTCTCTCTGTAAAGTCAGCACCTGCAAAGCGTGAGACGCTACGGCACAGTTTCAGCCGCATGACCACCAGCCAACACATCAGGCCACCTTGAAGACAAAAGTCCCGACATTCGCGTCTTTCAGCTCCAGGCAACAGTTAAGTTGCCAACAATAGATACGAAGTGTCCTTTAGTAGTCAAACATGATATTTTCAATCAATTTTCCTTTGCTGCATTTCTTCTCCTTCATTTGAAGCATTCATTCTCCGTCTCAACGTCATGGTACTTACAATGTCCGCCAACAGCGTAGTCAGCACCGGTGTCTTTGGCACTAATGTTGACGATGAGGTCTCGCAGATTTGGAAACAAGTTGAGATACGCGTTGTGCGGATGGCAGGTGGAGATTCTTCCAAGCTTAAACCGAACCTGGACATCAACAGCGTCCTGCAACACTTAGACCAATCCCAAGCCAAGGACAAGAAGGCATCCGAGAAGTATGGCACCGTTAAGAATATCTTCAACCGAACGCTTCAGTGCATCCAGACCGTAGGAGGCATCGTCGCAGATGGGGCATCATACGTGCGTTTTGACCTCAATCTCACATCATTATACTGACGATTGGCTCAGGTGTTTGCTCCAGCTGGTACCTGCTACAATGCTCTCACCTTCGTGATTCAGGCCTGGCAGGGCTATGAGGGTATCTTTGAAAGTCTCGCTGGCCTTCTCGAGAAGTGCATTGAGTTTCTGGAACGACTTACCTACTACACTGACTATGGGATGGACTCGAAGCTCACCAAAATCGCTTGTCAGCATCTCCAGATCTTTGTGGACATCTGTGACCATACCCTCAAGCTGCGGTCTAAACGAAGCAAGTTTGCTGCTTTTATGAAGCAGATGTTTCTCAATGACGATGGTGTACAGGAACTACTGGGTGCCATGAAGAACCTGGTTGAGAAGGAGCACGGCCTCGTATCTGCACAGACATGGAAATCGAGTAACGAAGCAGCCACCAACTCAAAGGACGGATTGAACTTGACCAGGAACATGCATACCAGCCTGGTTGATGACAGAAAGCAGAAACAGCATGAGAAAGACATAAACAACTGGAAGCTCATTATTGTCAACGCCCTGGACTTGGACCGTACCATTATTGAATCTGGTCGCGAACCATGGGATAAGATGTGGAAACGACACAAAGGCAACATCCTCGAGGGCTCCGGTGAGTGGCTCTTCCAAGACACCCGCTTTACTCGTTGGGTTTCGGGCTCCGAAGACTCGAAGCGTATCCTGGCCCTCGAGGGTGAAGAAGGGGCTGGAAAGACACTCCTTGCATCCAATGTCGTCGTGCATCTACGTAAGATGAAGGGCTCAGGAAAGCGAGTCGTTACAGCACACAACTTTTTTGATATCGACACCAAATCGACAACGGATGCCAATGACGCCAATGTTATTTCCAGACACGTTATGTGTCAGCTTGCGCTGGCCGAAGAACCCGTCATGAAGAGCATCGCAGGTATTTGTGAGAAGGCTCAATCCTTTAGCAGCACATTGGACATGTGGACGCAGCTACTCCTCGATAACCAAGACCTCCCCACTATGGATGTGACATTCTTTATCGTGCTCGATGGGCTGGGCGCCAATGCTGAGGTTGTAATCAGCTTCTTGCAAAGGTTCTCTGACAATCCGGTCATCCAGAGAACTCGCATACTCTTGACAGGAAACAAACAGCTCTTTGATGCTATCAATCTGGCTGGTGGAATCAAAATGGACAAGATTGTTCTTGGGGATGCAAACAGCCAAGATCTTGTCCTGTACATCAACAAGCGCATGGACAGTATGGAAATCTTGAAAAATACGTCCAGGCCGGGTATCTCTGATCTGAGATCCAAGATTCTCTCATCTCTGCAGTCTTCTACGAGAGGAGACTACTACAAGGTTGAGAGAGTGCTCGACAGCATCGCCAGAACAGATGATGTTGCTGAAATTGATGCTTTGCTTGAATCTGCTGGCAACGTACGACCTGACCAGATTGAGTCGGATATCGAGACATTGAACCAACAGCGCACACCGAAAGAGATTGCAGAGATTAATGAGATGATCCTTTGGGTCAATGATGCAAGAATCTGGTTCTCGCCAGCTCAGATTGAAGCAGCACTCGCCCTCAAGGCTGGTCCCAGCGCAAGTACCTCGCTTATGTCCATCGAAGCAAAGATTGCGTCAAAGTACACCATCTTTACCACCGACTCAGGCCTTGTCCAGTACAAACTCGGTGCCATACAAGATATAATTCCGCTCAAGAAACGCGATGCCGTCGATAGTCAAAGCTCCAGTGGTTTTAAGGAGATCCAGCCAGCTGAGGTTAGCATCATCAAGTACTACCTCTCCACTATCTGTCCAAGCGACCTATACCAGAAATTTGGATTCGATGATTTCTTCGAGTTGAAGATGGCGCGCAAGGGTAACTACATCTATCGAGATCCGGATAACTCCCAAGCTTCCATGGTCCTGCGCTGTATAAATTGCCTCACCGATCCGCGCACCGAAAAGACAGAGCGTCTTTTGGACTATGCCTGTGACAACCTCCACGTTCATCTGAAGGAGACCGACTTATCTCTGACAGATCGTTCTCTCAAGGCTCAAGTTGGCGATGCTTTACTTAGACTCTTCACCGAGCCGTATGCTCTCGACTCCTTGTTCGGCTTTCACTTGCTTCACGAGGATGCCGATGAAGTGCAGTTCTCCAAGGATGATCTTCCTGCTAGTTGGAAAACATGGATTTTATCGGATCAAGGAGTTAACTCGCTTACAAAATGGCTCAAAGACTCTGCTGTCATCGAGAATGTCAAGAATGCGCCCTTGGTAGCTTCGTTTAACGCTCCTGATGCTAATCGCCACTTGGCTCTTTTCGGTCCTTCTACAAAGGTAGCTGCCGAAGACTTGTTCACAAAAGACACCACTCAGCGGGAAGCTATTCGGGCCTATATACTCCTTGATACAATTCTCAACAAGGTATGCAATCTTTTCTGATCATTAATTAATATTGCATCGAATAACAGCTTTCCAGGACAAACCCCCCACTGAGGCAAGCAAGGAGGCGAATGATGGAGCTCAGTCATCCAAAGCAGTCCCAGGAGATGACAAGGAGGAGAAGACAGAAGATGGTGAAGATGTCGATTCGGTTCATAGCCCGGCTTCAGCAGATATCCAATGGTTAGAAGAGTGGGCACAGGAAACGCTGAAAGTCCAGGAGAAAGGCCCAACATGGGAGGCCCAAGCATCTCTCCTTCTCTCGTATGTCGCAGGTGAGAAGATTCCCAAGTCACTTGCAGAAGAGAGAGCACGAAAGGCGTTGGAGATGGATCCAGAAAGTTGGGTCGCCTCCTACGCACTGTCTCGGGTCGTCGAATCCAAGGAGGAGTCTCTTAATCACCTTGAGAAGGTGCTTGATAAGCTCTCGAAGGATAGAGAATGGCAGAATGAGCGAGGTCACAAAGGAATCCTAGCACGAGTCATCTACACTCTTGGAGACAAATATTGGGAAGATGGGGAACGACAGGACGAAGCTATCGCGACATACTCCAAGGCCTTTGATCTTGGAAGGTCCATTCATCTTTTCAGTGGCTTCTCGGATGTTCTCCAAAAGTACTCAATGGCTGGCTGCTGGGAACCTATGATCACATTCTTTGAACAACTGCTCGACGAGCCTCAGGATGGTCCCAACACAGCAGGAGAGTTCCTAATGGACAGACTTCTTGAACCCGGGGAAGAATTCCTTTCGCTGCTCGTAAAGCTCTTTGAAACATCGCAAAGATTCGATCTTCTGGAAACACTATTTGTCCGGGCTATTGCAAAGGCCACTTCGAAGGGTGACCAAGACGATCTCTTCACAATCCGATACTACTACGGCAAGACCCTCTTTAGTATCAAGGGCCACGAAGAAGCTGGCATTGCAGTATGGGAGCTCTACAAGAGCGAGGCTACGACTGAGCTTCACGAGCGGGCTGTTAACCTTATCGATACCTACATGGTGCCCGCATGGTTAGAGCTTGCAACTGCCAAAGATGTCGATCCAACACGTGCTCAAGGCTTCCTTGACAAGATTGAAGCAGCATATGTTGAGTTTGAGGCTCTTGACTCGCATGACATCGAGCCTACGGTTGCCTTTGCGCAATACTTCAGACATCGCGGTGATACCGACAAGGCAAAGCAGATATTACGACCGCGTGTAACGGAAGCACTGGAGATGCTCTCTGACGACCGCACTGACAACGATCTCTACTCGCTATACAACCTCGGACACATATTGGCAGTAATGCGAGACCTTCCCAACCACATAGCCTGCATGGATCTAATGCGCCTTGCCCTACGTATCTCTAGGGAAGAGTATAACAAAGCCGTAGCCAATTACGAAGCAGAGGATATACAAATGGAAATCGCTATGGCAAAAGGTGAGACGTTTATTCGAAGCTATCTATCATTGCCTGACGAGCCTGAGACGGCGTTTTTCTGGTGTGATGGATGTCGAGCCGAGATCAGCTTTGCGAGCGAGATTTGGACGTGTCTGAGTGAAAGTGGGAGTATACAGCTGGATGATAGGTGCTACAAGAGGCTCATGGAGGGGAGGCTGGGGCCTGTGTGTAGTAAAGATCATGAGCACTATTGGGTGCCGAAACGGAACGTGGAGGATATTGATGCGGTACCAGTTGGTTCAGTTAAGCTAGGAGATGAGATTATTTCTTTTGAGGCATGGAAGGATAAGATACGAGAGCAGTATGTTGGTATGGCGACCTAGGAGTTTGGCAGTAATAGCATTGATGTTTCCCAAGCCAGTTGCCGCATTCCAAAGTGAAGCACATGCGGTGCTAGGAATCGCTACTGAAAGACTCGGTGAGGTTCCATCAATGGTGACTCACTGACTTCATCACTCCATCAGTCTCCGTCATCAGAGATATTATTACGGGACGTGGTTCCAGGACAAAAATAAGTGAGTGACGCGTAATGATCGAGTAGGCTTAGCGAAAGGGGAAAGACGAACTAGGATAGAGTGTAAGCTAGACTTTGGGCTAAAATGAACCAGGGTCTCGTATTGTGAGCCAATCGGTATTCGCGGAGGCTAAATAAGGCCCATGCGCTCGGGCTTCCGGGATATAAGGTGACATGAAGTACTGCAACATGAAACATCTTGTAGTTAATAGTCCTGCCTGATTATACAACGCTACACTTCTCTGCCTAATAGGACTCTAGCTGGTGGACAACATGCCTGGATCGTGTTGCTGAAGGATCGGGCACCGAGACATCCCGCAGTCGGCGAGTGGCCTTCGGTTTCATAGGTCGACATCAGAGTAGCCAATCAACAGTTTATCGGTACGGTATGGCCATGTTCGGGATATTTGAAGAGACCGCCTTGCTCGCGTCACTACGTCGATTGAAAGCATTAAGACACTATTAAAATTAGAATATGTGTTGAGCACATTAACTTATAAAGTATATAATGCTGCCTAATTCACAAACTCATCGACCTAACCATTTTTCATTATCAGAAACACAAAGAAGATCAGTTCAAGCTATCACCGAACCTCCCTTTACTTCTAGCACCACAACATATTTCCACAATGGTGAACTATTATCGATATGATCCATCGATACCTGCAAATATTATCTTTGTTATTATTTTTGCCATGTCGTCGGTTATCCATCTCCTCCAAATCTTAAAGACAAGGACATGGTTCTTTGTACCATTTCTTATTGGCTCGCTTTGTACGTCTGCCTTAGATCAAGCAATTTGATTAACCAACTGACAGATTGTAGTTGAAACCATTGGCTTCATTGGCCGTGCCATCAACGCTGACGAGGCACCGGATTACACTTTTGGCCCATACGTTATGCAGAGCCTACTCCTCCTTCTAGGGCCGACCTGCTATGCTGCATCGATTTATATGATCCTAGGCCGCTTGATCCAGCTGTTGAACGGACAAAAGTATTCCTTGATCAGACCTACTTGGTTGACTAAGATCTTCCTTCTTGGAGATGCAATTTCTATTGCGCTACAAGGAATCGGTGCGTTTGGACTACTTCAAATTATTTTTCACTATGAAGATAGTTGACTAATCTTGAAAAGGTGGTGGGAAGCTTGTCAATGCCGATACCGAAAATGAGAGGACAACAGGACAGAACATCATCATCGCAGGCTTGACGGTACAGATTTTATTCTTCGGTCTATTCATAATTGTGACAGGCCTATTCCACTTCCGATTTCTAAAAGACTCCTCAGCTCCATCGTCTGGCTTTGGAACTAACTGGCAAAAGTCATTGGTGGTGATTTATGTAGCGAGCATCCTGATCCTTATCCGCTCTCTCTTCCGCATGATTGAGTATATCGAGGGGCATGATGGGGAGCTGCAATCCAAGGAAGTCTACGTTCTCGTCTTGGATGGTTTCCCGATGGCCATCGCAAGCATCATGTTCAATGTGCTCCATCCCTCGAACTTCTTAAACATAAGAAGTAAGAACCTCACTGATTCGGAAACTGAGACTCCTCTGGGCGTATGGCAAGATCGATCTGTTTAAAGTGTTATAAGAAGAGGGACAGTGTCGCCAACCAACAGATAGGTTGCTGGGAAAACGGCCTTGCGAATATAGATGCTCTGGGAAGCCTCAGTAGCTTGCTTTCAGACCCTGTCGCTGCACAGCCGCTGAGCTATGACGCGTAAATAGAGTTTAGAGCCAGGTGGGGGGAAAGGGGGAGCTTAGACGCTCCGCCACAGTAGTCTAAAGCACTATAATAATCAAAACACTATCAGTAATTAACTTACCAACCTTCTGTTCTATTTTTCCTTACAGCAGTGAACGCAAATAACACAAATATCTGTTTTTTTTTGCTACTAACACTTGTTATTGTTAATTTCTTCAAAGTCCTTTTATACTTAATTCCACCAACTCATATAGCAATGGCCGACCTCGATCCTGCACCTGAAACATCCACAAAGTCAGCTCCATTGCGTCGGGCGCATCGCAAGTCAAGGACGGGCTGTAAAGCATGTAAGGGAAGTCGCATCAAGGTAAATTTTCTTCACAACACTATCCACACAATGAGCTAATCTATTACAGTGTGACGAGACGTGCCCGGTCTGTAAAAACTGCCATAGGCGAGACGCGTTTTGCGAGTATTTTGCTACTTCTCGGTCAAGCGGTAGACCCGGAAGAAATGTGGAAATTATTCTCAAACACAGTCAATTACCCATCGAGACCACTCCTTGGCCGACAAGTCAGACAAGCCGCAGTTTATCGTTAAGTGAGATATTCACGGCGCGAACTTCATTGGTGTCAGAGCACCTGTTTGAACTTCAATTATTGCATCACTTCGTTAATATGACCGATAAGGCAACCAAGATTCAAGCTGCCTGGTCATTCTGGATCCTAGAGCAAGCCACCGAGTCAATTAGCGTCATGGATGCCATTCTTAGTATCTCTGCATCTCACCTTCAGCACGTGGGAAAGTACAAGACAAAGCTTCTGTTCATCTCGCACAGATACATGGCTCGAGCAATACAAGTTCACAAGAAGGATCTGGATGAAGGACTGAATAAGTCTAACATCTCTAGAGTTGTTACAACCTGTGCACTCATCTGCATGCATGCCAACTTGAGAGCATACTCTCTTGACGGCGATAGCGACCAACGGCAGCCTCATGACTGGTTTACATCGTCACGTAGGGCTTTGAACCTTTTCCAAAGGGTTTCCACGATGATTGAGAATCTTTCTATTGGTCAAGAGTTCTCAAATCTCTGTTCCATCATTCCCCACGAGAATCACCCGAACCCTTTTAGCTTTTTACTGCATTGGAACCCTCTACCCACGGTATCAGACCAAGAAGAGATTAGTAATTGCAAGACGGCAGTAGCCAGTCTCTCTTGTATCTATAACAAACTAGATACTGAAAAGCCTCTGCGATTTCCAGTTGCCGTGTCAGATAGCTTTGTTAATCTCGTTGCGGCGAAGAATCCGCGGGCTTTGGCTATATGTGGTTATTTCTTCATGGTAGTAAAGCTGGGGCGACAAATTTGGTGGATTGATGGTGCACCTGAACGCGAGTTTGATCTGGTTATGAGATGTTTGCCAAGAGACTGGTGGTTACCTATGGACTGGGCCATTCGAGTTTTTAAGTGGAAGGATTGTGGTTTAGTATAACAGAAAAGAAGGCACACGAAATGAGAAGGCTGATGTTCATATTTCACCAGCAATTGAGGCTAAAATGATGTCGATCTACACTCGTGAATGACCAGGGCTCTTGGAACGGGAGCAATTCGAGGTATGTTACGTATGTCTGATAATATCTGTTGGTTGTTCTATTGAGGTCTGTTCACTTAGAGAGTAAATTGTCGTCGGGAGGCTTATTCCTTGCAGCTAGTGTTGGCAGTTATAGAAAATCCATTACAGATCGAGGCAATAAAGAAAGTGGAACAAAGCTCGTCTACTGGTTGATGAGTCTGAGAGAAAGGACTGCTGCTTAAGATGCCCGACAAATATCACTTTAGGCGGGTTCTCGGGTGTTTATAAGACTCCTATATCTATGCAATTCGACAGGGACACGAACAAAAAGCTAGCCAGAGTTCGTCTACAGCCTCGAGGTTTTGCGAGGTGCGCTATCCCCAACGCAGGCAATTATAGACATTGTTGTTGGGTCAGCAACACGACAACCGAAGGCTATGGCTTCTGAGGATAATTACGCTGATTCCCATTGGATTCGTAACGCAGCCGCAACTTTCGTACTGCGCCTCGTCGATCACGATGGTTTGCAGTGGTGGGACTGCAAACTCACGGAGTTAGGGAAACCACAGGCGGCCGAGGCTAAGATGTGGGTCACGTTGAGTACCGAAGGGAAGCTGTAGTGTCCTTGTCATCGCTAGCTAGAGCGGGTGCTATCTTTCTTATAAATAGCCTGTTTCTGGAGAGACAGGAAATTCTGGCCGTGGTTCAGGGTTGGCAAAAAATACTA
>JAAOAQ010000632.1:0-58121 GCA_013396025.1 Fusarium phyllophilum
CTCCCAACTCTGGGTAGGGCAGCACCCCCATACCAATCCAAGTGGAAGCGAACAGCACCTGTGCCGCTTTCAGGGGAAAACTTCCTCGATGTTTTGTTTAACCGGACACCTGTCATCAAGCAGCCTGGCTTCCTTGGTCATGAGGAGTGCTTTGCTCATGAGAAGGCGTTGAGTCATAGGATTGCGCCGTATAGGTATTATACTGGACCTCTTTTGCAGAGGGTTGGGTGTGCGCAGTTTGAGTATCAGGCGCAAGCGCAGGCTGACTTTGAGAATCGCAAGAATGGTATGTGTAATCCAATGCCGTTTATTATACAGGTGATCTAACAGTGTTTGTCGATAGAAAAGGCAGAGTACTTCAAGGTCGCACAGTCTCTGAGTGGACTTCATCAAGAGGTCGCAGATCAGACAGGAGTCAATGCTTGGGAGAAAGTCATTGGAACTCTTCGGGCATTACTACCTGAATATGAGATTGTTCGAGCTTCAGAAGGGCCGGGCAAGACATACTTCTCAGGTAACTTCCGTGCTTTGAACGATTCTACTTGTCTTCACTGCGACTGGACACCATATGATGCCGCGACTGAGGACTGGATCATCAATCAGGTAAGCTCTTTGTTCCCAACACGTTGCAGCGATGTCTGAGGAGTATATACTTAACTGACCTGCTCTTAGGTCACTCATCAGGCTGTGTTCAACTTGTATATGGCGCCCGTAAAGGGTGGCAGGACTTGGGTCCATGACGTTGAGTGGAGTGAGGAGTGCCTCAACTTTAGAGATCCTGATACTTACGGTTATCGCGATGAGATCGTCCATGGCCGGCAGAATGTCGTAGTCAAGCCGGAGGTTGGTGACTTATGGTTCTTCAACTCAAGGAACATGCATCAGGTTGAGAAAGTTGAACCAGAGCCTTGCCCCGAGCTTGGCCTACCGTCCAGACCACGACTATGTCTCAGCAGCTTCATTGGACTTCTACCTGAGCACAAGACTGGAGGCCGTCCCCGATTGATACTGTGGTCGTGATGTCTTAACGTCAGGGAGCAAGTCGGGGTTCAAGATAGCATTGATACTAGTGAATTATTAGACCGTTCAGAAGAACACAAAGACCCATTCTGACGGGGCGATAATATGCTTCTAAGCTGGAAACATTTTCCTGCTAGTAACCCTAGTAGCAACTAAGTAACGCATACTTCTACTCTGGTATGGCCCAACCCCTAATGATTCAGAACTCAGCCCAGGTCCCACTTCGAACTTTTCAACTTCTTTCAATGCCTCTCTCATCTTAGCACAAATCTCACGGGGATCCTCAAGCCCAACACTGATCCGGATGATACGTTTCGGAACACCGTACTTTTCGAAGCTTTCTTGCACATTGTATGCTGCCAGCTGGACAAACGGAATCGCAAGAGTGAAGTTGGTGCCGAAGCTCGAGCTTTTGCAGATATCCAAATTGTCGTAAAAGTGCTCAGCAGACCCCCGGTTGCGAAATACCACACTGAATACATTGCCATATCCTCCATTTGGTCGGCGGTGCCTTTCGTAGTTCTCGAAGAATTCTTCGTCGCGAGATGGATGGTTGACGCGAGTAACTGCAGGGTGATTGATAAAAACACTCATGACCCTCAAAGCATTTGCATCGGCTTTCTGCACCCTTTCAATCATGTTGATAGAGTTTTCTCTGAGGACGGAAATGTCCTCGGGGAAACACGACACAGTTTCATATCGACTACTGATGGCGTCGTACAGCTTCTCATAGTGAGGAGAATTTGGATTGACAATGACGCTGTATCAGGGAAGGTGTCAGCATACAGTGCCATCAAGCCTAAACGTTTAGGATAACATCACATACCTTCCTCCTGTCACGTTTGCTGCTCCGCTGAATATCTTGGTCAAACTCGTCGTTATGATATCGACGTAGGGCAAGAGGTCGATGTTGACAAAGTTGCCAACAGTTTCATCGCAAACGACGACAAGACCATGATTTTTTGCTAAACTTCGAATTCTTTCGAGGTTGGGCGAAGTCAATTTGATGTTGCTTGGCAGCTCACAGAAAACAGCGAAGATGTGCTTCTCGTTGGGGTTCAACATATGCGTAAGTTGATCCAAGTCCTCTTCACGACCTAGTTTGAAGGGTATGACATGTTCCCATTGGCCTCGACGAAGATTGGTGATTGTCTCAGGGTAGATCCAGCTAAAAGAAGAACGGTTAACAGAAACAGGTTTCGTTACGGAGACGTCGTAGCTCACCCGAATGTAACAACGCTTTTATTTGGATTGTTAATCGCGATTGCCTCAGAAGCGTTGTAAATTGCGTTCATCCCGTTGGGGAAGATGAACACGTCGTTGGCTTCCATAGGCTTCATACCAGGCTTATCGGAGGTAGTCAAGCGGGCGATGAAAGTTTTCAGGCCTGCGAGATCCGATGCGCCACGCTGAATCCACTCTGCTAAATATGGATCATGGGAAGGCAGCCTTTCAGCCACTGTGTTGTACCGAGACAGAGGGGAGGTCGAGATGAGTTTGTCAAAGTGATCCAAGCAGTATTCGGCGTGTCGTGTGGTAATGCCAGTGCCCAAATTCACCCAAATGTCCCTTACGAGTGCTCTGGAGCCGGGGGGGACTAACAACGCCGAGAACGCAAGGTAAAGAGTTGAGGTCGCTGGACCTGGTACTGGAGAAGAGAAGCGTACGTGATGGGCCTCGATATTTATTGCCTGTAATTGTGCAGCGTAGTCGTCGGTGTCATCGGAAGACGGAAAGATGTAGCAGTCGAGATCGCGGGAATCGAATCGCAACCGTTGGCTGACTCTTTCGACGAGTGATCGGATAGGCTGGCAGAAGAAGAACCTTTTGATAGCGTCAGAGGCGACCAAGACTAGTTAGTGGTGTCTCACCTTGGGTAGCTATATTCAATTGCATCCAACTCCGTTCTGTCTGCGGTCGCAAGGTCGATGACGGACTGCCAGGTTGGGAGCGAAGAGCTAACTGCCTAGTAATGTCAGCAGAGGGTGCGGGCTAGCAAGGGAACCATGATCCTAAATGACAAAAGAACCTAACCTAGGTAAATTTGCATAAATTTAAAGGATCTTGACTAAATTTAGGGTATCTTTTGCTGAAAATATATTGACATCGGTGTTTTCTTGCTCTCTGAGGGGCATTTACATGAGGTGTTCCTGGTGGATAGATGTGCGCTTCATGCAAGGGGAGAGCTCGGAGGGAATTGGGGTAGACCCAATTCCTGGCAATCGGAGCCATCGCGCTGAGATAAAGATAGTGGACTAGAGTAAATAGATAGTCCACTACCTAAGCATATGATAATAAGCCTAAAATAAACTCAAGTCAATAAAAGGTCCACTAAGCTTATGATAACAAGCCTAAATCTTTGTGGTCTTTAGGATCGGGCTTGAGGAGATGAAGTCTGAAATTCGAGTGAGTTAAGATGATAGGAGGAATCCAGGGAGGAGCGACGGGCGCTTCAGGCATCTGTCAGGAGAAATGGCGTCATCTCAAGGCAATCACGAGGAAGAAAGTTCAAGTGGAAAGTCCAACATCTGACACGCGAGGCCTGAAGCAGGAGGTTACGTTGCCCCTTCATTAAGGTAGTACTGTAGTAAACGTAATCTCGCAACAACAAGTTGAGCAATTCATCACAAGGCCTTTTCAGAAGAGGATAAGATACTCAGTCATGGCCATCACAGAGAACAAACTTAGGAACTCACAGCATCTCATCTCACCTCTGATAGTAGCCAATTCCCTGACGCTCTTGAGTAGGTCTTTGACTATGAAATGCGATACAATTGTCAGTGCTAGAAAGAGTGGTCAACAAACCGAATAACCTTCCGGCCTGTCCCACTGAGCTCAAACCCAAGAGCATTATTTACAAAAGTGGTCTTGAACTTGTGCTCATTAGATAAATTGACATCTAGACATGCCTTCAGTCGCTCCAACAAGGTCTGCAAGTGCACTGTATCCCCCGAGTTCTGGCCGCTCAGCAGACGAATCTCCAACGAAATTTCTTCTGACGGTTGCATCTTGTCCAGTATCACCTGCCACAAAAGAATTCCCGATTGAGGGTCAGACAAGATCGTATTGAGTTTGTCGAACTGGAAGTCGCATCCATCCCACATGAAACTAAAGCGATGGTCGCGGCCCTGCAGGCGAAGATGGCGATAATGAGGCAGGTCATGTTTGGCGATGCGATCAACGGCTTTTTGTGGTAGAGGATGAAGGGATCCAATGTCGCCAGTTATGTAACGTATCACAGGGTGGCGCAGACGTGTCAGCACCGTTTGTGCAATGGCACCTGTTTCTCCGTCCGGCAACGGTTCAGGTATCTCGTCGCTCTCACTACCCGCGTAAGTCAGAGGCAGGATTTCGATGATTGTCATCCGCGTATCGACAATGAAAGCATTAGAGTTCGAAGAGGGGTCAAAGTCCACGAGAAAGGGGCTGCTTGCTCCGTAAGGTCCAGCTTCTGCACTTCCAAGTATAGAGTATATTGCTACTGGGCCGAGCACCTTGCAGATTTGCACTCTCTGCAACATAGAAAGCCCTTCAGACGTATAAATCACTTTTCTGATCTTGATCTTATTCTTTATATCTAGAATGGTCGATATATGATGGACAATCGATATGATCTGACTGCTATCGCCGGTGAGGACGTTGACGTTGAACTCTTGCAGTATCTGTACCACAGTAGCGGGTGGACATTGGTGACCAGCGGCTAGTACAGAAGCTCCGGCATTTTCCATAATTTCCAGTGTAAGGTCAAGGGATCTAGGGGGATGTAAGCGGTGACGTTTCCTTAATAGTAATGCTTCTGTATACCTGTACAAGCTGCCGCCGTGGTGAGTAGACAGAACCCAGTCACCCCGTTCAATGATGCCGAGCTTCTTGAGAAACTCTCCGAAGAGGGCTCTATGCCGACGATTCTCGAGCGCATCTGTCGCGAAGAACAAAGGTTTTGAGATACCGCCTCCCCCGCCCGTAACGCTGGTGTAGACATTGTGGCGATATGTGTTCTTCGCATCAGTGTCGTTGATAAGCCGTTCAATTACGGTATATCTGCTACCATAAGAGACTGCCCAGAAGATGTACCAGAAGCTTACAAATCGCTTTTCCGAAGCACCGGCCATGACTTCAAGTCAGGTCGTTCGTACCTCGACGCAGCTTCCTCTCTTGCACGCTCAATGACATCTTCATCTGGCGGGTACCGAGTAGAGCAGTAGAATGGGTGCATTCGTGCAACAGCAAGCACATCTGCTAGCGAATATATTGGGCTGGGAGACATGCTGTATTCTAGCAGTGAGCGCCGACTGTTTGTGTCAAGGTAGTCTGCGAAGTCAGTTCCCAACCGCAATTTTAAATTGTTTGACCATGAAAAGTACTCCAGCTACTTTTGATCTTGCGTCCGGTGTTCAAGCAATCTGAAAGCCTGATGTGTGATAGCATCGGCTAAAGTTGCCCCGGAAGTTATCTTGTCGGCGACATGGCTTGAGCTGTCAAATGTCTCGGAAGAGCCCCTGCCCGAGACACGGCTGAGTCCGAGTATCCGTCGTATTCTGCTCTGACATGCAGCCGCAGCCAATGCATGTCTTGTGTCACCATAACCTAGAGAATCGAAGTACAAGCAGCATATCATGCGGGGAACTGGTAGAAATTTCCCGAGAGGCTGGAAACACAAAAGGTCATTGGTACATCAACAAGCCTTATTTAGCTATTCGTGCTAAGGACGAAATTGTATGATGTAAGTCTCATGAAATGACTGGAGCTAGTCTTTTTCTACACATCCACCTATTCTTCGTTCTCAGAGCTGAAAGATCCCACGGATGACCTGCATCATGCGGTGGCATTCATTACAAAACACACAGCGATCAATACAACTGAGAATGAACTTGCTTAAGGAAAAATATTTGTTTCAACCATATTCCAACTATTGGTTCGTCATGCCCTCTCCCCGTTCTAAGTATTACGATTTGAGATATTGAATGGTTGTGCATCCCATCTCACCCTCCGTAGGTGGCGCTCTGGATCCTCAATTTCATCCCGCGCATGCATCCATCGGCGGTTATCCATCAAGATGATTGACCCCTTCGGCAGGTCGGACGATCTAAGATGCATGGTTGAGGATGCCTGCACTTCACGGCGCACCAGCACTGCGTTCAGCTCTTCCAATCCCTGTGCGGCCCGAGTAGTCAGTGGCGTAATAATGTCGTGCCTGTAGCGAATAATAGTTGAGTGGGGACCTGGAGCGAGAATATTGCCGGTAATAAATGATTTCTCGGGATCTTTGATGAACTCGGGTGGGATCTCCATCCGGAACTCGGGCTCCATCAAGGCTTTTCGTGTTTCCGGTGATATAAACTTAATGAGGCTGGCTATGTTCATCGCAGACAGTGTGCCACCTCCATACCGGTCATGTTGTAGGACCTGGAGCGCAAAGTATCTTGGCAGTGGATCCTCATAACTACAGTCGGTGTGCCATGAGAACTCACTCATAGTTTCGGACCGAGCATGATGAACTCCTGCAGCTGCGGGTGGTTTAGGACGCACGTCCCAGAACCAGCCTCTTGTCGCACTATGAGTAATCGGCAAGTGATGACCATGCTGTTTGTGCAAACTCAGGATAAGATCCCGAAGGTAGGCGGAAAAGTCATCAGGAAAGCCCAGACGAATCTTTAGCAGACCGGAAGTCTGAAGCTCTGCTGCAACTCCGCGAACATGTCCGGGATCCCGAGCATATGAGATATGTGGTGCGTCAAGAACCCGAAGACTTTGCTGTAGTGTGCCATGGGAACGAATGAAATGGCGAGGATATGTCGGCCCATGGATGCCGAATCTTGTAAGACGCGGAAGTCTATGCATCGCAGCAAAAGACATAGCAAATGGGTGATGGGACAAGATCTTGAGATAACAGGGCCGTTCGAGGAAAATGAGCTTATTATCGCCCTCAGTCGAAGTACGTACTAGATGCGCCTACCTATGACTCTAGCTAGGCAATACTATTCTATGGCTGCCCGCATATCAACACCACCGCAGTCCTTATTGTGGCTTCTTTGTCTCAAAGAGCAGTTACATCGATGGCGGTCTTGATCTTGCAAGGGACAGGACAATGATGAAATCAGAGTCAGTCCACATGGTGTCTCCTCCATAAACATAAAAAGGCTCAGTCGATGTCATCTACCATTTGATATGTCAGACTCACATCGGGAAATTCGGTCGTTGACTATGCCAACTGAACAACTTACACAAATCCACATCGGGGAGGGTCATGGAGAGGCTCGCTCCATATCGCAACCGAACTTCGATGCCGCATCCTTCTCTAGTGAGGAAGCTCGGTTCCAGGAAAAGCTACTGAAGCTTTGCCCCGCGAATCTCTGGCCCAAGGCTTCTTACACGACAGGATGCCCGCGACCTGTACTAGTGGGTCGACATCACCAACAGCAGCTGAAGGATCTTCATGAAGCTTTGATAGCGGCCTTAACGGATGTTGTGCAACGTTGGTGGAGTGACAAGGATGCACGGTTCCCAGAACGTATGCCACTGGAGGCGAAGGAGGAGGAGCTCCTGCAAGTACGTAAATCCATCGTCGTCTGAGACATTAAAAAGAGAATGAGGCGGCAGCTGACACGTCAGACAGTGGATCGAGGGCCAAGTCACTATCGGGAACCTGCCGCAGTTCTCGCAGTGTCGGGGATCATGGCGTCCAGACTTTCTGGTGGAGGACAACAGCGAGCGTGAGGAGAACTACTGTATTACGGAAATCAATACTCGTTTCTCCTTTAACGGGTTCATGCACGGGGCTTATGGCCAGGCTGCAACCAACGAGCGCAAAGAGAGCGCGGAGACGGAGCTTATCCCCGCGACTGACCCGGGCACTGTAAGACAATACTCATGCACCTTTCGTTTATTGGTATTGATAAGAGTAGATACTGGAAGGGCTGTTCAGCTTGTTCAATCCCGAGTATCCCCTCCACCTTCTGAAAGGTGCCGAAAAAGGGATTGACATCCATATGTTCATTGATGCCGTCGAACATCGTTTCGGCGTAAAGCCACGGCTCATCGCCCCCGCAGATCTCAGACTATTCCCCGATGCTCGTAGCAAAAGCGGGTTCCGGCTGTGCTGTGTCATACATCATCGCGATGGCCAAGTCCCCAATACCTGGAGATTTGTAGCTCCGGAGGGTGAGATGTACGAAGAGATACATCAAGTTGGGCTTGAGTTACATCAACGGGAACTCATGGCCTTGGAGCCTGAAATCCTGCGTCAGATCAGCCTGCGATGTTTCAATGATATACGAACTATACTTCTCGTACATGACAAGCGGACGCTGGGCATTGTGAGACAGGAGATCCCGCAGCTGATCTCGCGAGGGGTGATCACCGCAGCTCAAGCTGAAACCTTACGTCTTGGCATCGTGGAGACACTGCTCCCTGGTTCTTCAGAGCTGAAAGATCTCCTGCAATTGTCTCTTACTTCTCCCGACATGAGACATGGCTACATCCTCAAGCCGATCCGCAGTGGCAAAGGCAATGGCATCATTTTCGGAGATGATGTCACGGCACCCGAATGGACTTCCCTTCTTCAAGGTCTCACATCGCCTGGTAAGATTTCAGCTGAACTGTGCGTGGTACAGCGACGTATTATCCCGCGTAAGTACGATCTTGTGCTGCGCGCTGCAGAAGGTATGGTTCAGTATCCTTTGGTTGGTACATATCACGTTACGGACGGGAAGTTGCTTGGTCTTGGTAACTGGCGTGCGAGCGGAGGCCGAATTGTTGCCGTGGCGTCTGGGGGATCTTGGATTTGTTCGGTCATGAAAGGTGGGAGAGAAGCTCGGGAAGAATGAAGTGCAAGTAGTTTTTGTTTTACGTTGAAATTTGTTTGCCATCCCTTATACTATCTATCAAAGGCTGTCGACTATCTTCGAAGACCTAGATCACATTGACTTCTTTGCCCCAATATAACCATTTGACCTTATTCCCCAAGCCTCCGGAAGTAAAGATCTCCTCCAAAGCCTTACCATCCTGCGTAAAATGGGTCCACGACTCAAAATGCATAGGAACTAGCATATCAGCCTCCAAAACCTCCATCATCTTCACAGCATCCTCGCCACCCATCGTGATCTGCACGAAACATGATACTTCTCACGAAGCTTCTTGAACACATCCTCAATGTATATAGTATCTCCAGTGAAGTAAACCACATTTTGACGTCCATCTGGACTGTTACCGAAGGACTTTTTGTGCAAGAGAAAGCCGGTGACTTGTCCGCCGGGGACATGGACGCAAGGAACGCCAATAATACTCCATTCTTCACCTCCAAGCTGAAACTTCAAGGTTTGCCATGGCTCAATGGCGCATGTGCCGGGATGGTCAGATAAGATCTTCGCACCATCTGGGGTCGTAATGACTCTCCGGCCGATGAGGAGTTGACGACCTGTCTCATCCAGGTTGTCAATGTGATCTTCATGACTGAGCAAGACGCAGTCAACGATAGGGAGCTGCTTTATTGATATGGCGGGACCCTTTTGCAATGTAAGAAAGAATTCGCCGGGACTTAAACCAGCCAAGTGTGAGCGGTCAAGGCTTTTGGGGGCTTCGTCGAAGATGGGATCAGTGATGAACTTGACACCATCGATATCAACAATCGCCGTTGCGGTTGTAATGTGGGTGATGGCGACTTTGCTCTTGAAGTTCTCAGGAACCATCATTTTGATAATATTTCGTACTCCAGTAAAGAGGTAGTAAGTTGAGAGTGATGCAGCTGGTTTGGTTTAACGAGTCCGTTGCAAGCTCACAACTAGTTCTGATATACTACAAGCGAGGCCCGATGCCGTTATCCATTTATCAGCCAACTGATAAATGGACTGATAAATTAAACCCCGAGAGAAACAAGACTCCTTTGACTACGATGCTGTAATCATTGGTAGTGTCGGGCATGTTGGTAATTTATCCGTCTCAATTATATGTTGCTCGGGGACCTCTCTTAAAATAAGTGGATATGTGCCTCACTCACAGCCGAGCTTGAAGATTCGGGATGCTTGAATCAATACTCTATATGCTTTGGAATTCTATAACAAGTTTGATTAAGTAGAGAAAGCCTCAAGTTTTATGTCGTGTATTAAATGAAAATATCAACAACTAAATCAGACCCCGTCGAGTGCAGTAGCGCGACACCATCTTCCCCGCTGACAGGACCACTCTCACCACTAGAAAATGCACTTATGTAAGAAACCCGAGAACCTAGAGACATAATATCTGATTACTCTTCAGGCTTACGGCCCCAAACAACTCGCTGCTTGTAGTAAGGATGGTGTTTACCCGAGTGAATCTCTCTTCGAGCATGCGCAAGGAAGACATGAATTTCCGACTCCGTCCAGCCGATCGTGTTAGCGACAAAAAGCACAAAACCTTCAGGATCAGCAAGGAACGCAAGCTTGCCGAACTGGCCGAGCTCCTTCAGCGCTGGATCTTTGGGCCAGCCGCCAATTGGAGTCTGCAGTCGAATGTTATCAGTCATGTTCATGAGTTCAAATATGCGTTACTTACCTTGTACTCGAATTGTTGGATATCAACAAAACCAGCAGCTTCCATGGCTTTCCGCTGCAGCTCTTCTTCATACACGGTGAAGCTCACGCCTAGCTTCTTGGCTCCCTCGATGAACAGCTTACCCCACTGGCCCAGCGCAGAGCCCTCCTTCACTGTGTCGTCGTCGCTGGTGATTATGCCTGAAGGTTCAAAACTCTCGACCCAACCACCTGGCTTGCAGGTCTTGTAGGCCTCACGGAAGAACTTGTACCAATCGGGGATACTGCCGATAAGCCAGCGGATGTGGATGTAGTCAGCTGAGTCGGGCGCAAATGTCCACTCTTGGGTACAGTCTTCGATCTCACTGAAAACACGTCAGTATGCGCAGAGAGCCCGTACAGGGCTCGGAAGTCTCACAATTGCAGGTTCGGTGGCACCCAGGAGGGTTGGATTGGCGATACATCAGTGCCGATAACCTCAACGTTGGGATATTCATCGGCAAAATCTCTGCGTTGAGTCAGCCTGCGTATTCACGATTGCAGTGTCAGACCTACAGAGCCCAGATACCTAGACATCATGTTAGCAAGCACATAGAATATTGAGAACATATCTCACGTACCAGTGCCTGTTCCAATATCAAGCGCTTTCTTTTTAATCGGTTAGCTTTTAAACGTGCCCGAGAGGTCTCCCATCATCGCTCACAGTAATTTTCTCAGTATCAAGAGGTGCGAGATGCGTCTTTCCTCCAATGCCCAGCGTCAAACAATGGTGGCTATTAGATATTAGCTGTCTGTCGTCATGAACGGAATTCGTAGTTCAGCCTACTTGATGTCGAGCAGTTCACTTTGTCTTTCATCGTTCGCAGCCCTATTTGGGTGAGCCTCGGTTCACGACGAATGCATACCCAAATATCTTACCAATACTGTGAACTACCAATTTCCCGATGATACGTCCTCCCATGAAGCTTGCGGTACTCAAAAATACTAGAAGACACTGAATCTGTTGAGGACGCGAGACTTTCTTCGCTCAGCGAATGAGCATCGTCGTTGGCGTTCTCCTCCTTGCATCAAGTCAGCATAACATGCATATAAGCGACCAACATAAAACCCATAAGCCTGTTGGTCTGCTGAGCTTATCTCACCTCGGCAAGCTGCTGCCAATGCGCAGGTTCCAAAATGCCGGTATCCCCAACATTCACCTGCGCATGCTGAGGGGGGCTCTTTGAGGGACTTTTGCCAGTATTCTTGGCAGGACTCTTTTCACTCTTTGGGCTTGTCGCAGCCGCCGGCGGTGTCGACATTCTGAGTCCTTAGGTATATATTTGCCGCAGAGACCTTGTTCGTTGGGGCCCTTTTAGCTTTCGGGAACTTATATAGCGCAGAGTCTATGTGAGAAAAAGAGAAAAACCGAAAAAACAAATCTGGGAATTTTCGGTCGGGGGAAAATAAATGATAAGATAAATTGTTCTACTCCATATTTGGGGGGGTTCGGCGAATTATAGTGACGAGACTTGGTGGTAGACGAGCGAATGAGATGCTTGGCCGAGGGGTATTAGTTGATCAGCATGGGGAGACGTGTCAGTTCGTGTAGGGTTCGAGGTGGGGGGATCATGCATCGTTTTGATGGTACAAAATCTGCTAAAGAAATGATCGAATCATATCATATTTGAAATCGATTTAATAATGATGATGCTCCGCTAGATCTACGCAAGCTCATGCCCCCATTCTGATACTCTCATCTCAGCTTATTTGGAGAAGCTTCTCATCGCGTCGCTCACCTGAGCTACGATAACTTAGTCTACATGGATAATATGTCACTAGCCCGATAGGGTATGGCATGAACTCCCTAAAAACGATCCTGGGCAGCAAGATTCGCCGATGCAGTGAAGAGGAGTCAATGGCACGTTGATACATTGATGATGCGATTGCTTGCATCGAGACGACTGCTAATGCGATGAGGCGCCAGCAGATTCACCTGTATCTAAAAACACCTTTGACTCATAGCTGGCTACCAACGCTTGCTAAAAGTTCCTCCTCCCAATCATCATCGCGCGCGTCCCATTCAGCACGCGGTCCAGAACCATCATCACCATCAAACCAGTACCCTTCCCCAAGCCTCGCCTCGCAGGTAATCCCCTTGTTATGAAGAAATCTCATAAACCGCCCTCCAGGTACATCTCCAATCGGCTCACCACGTTCCTTCGACCCAACAACAATTCCCTTCAGATAAACACGCTTCAGTGCAGGAAACTTTCTCTCCGTCAAAACTCTCCCAAGCATGTCCATCAACTTCTCGCTACCAAGACCATCCTGATCACCCCGGAAGAATCCCTCTGCATCATCGACAGCACCGTCTCCATGCTCTATACCAATCTTTTGCTCTACGGACAGTGTCTCGAGCGTTTCACATGAAGCTTGTACAATATTCTCCCAATCTTTATGGGCCGAGACTTCGGCACTTGTTGACCAGAAATAGCTGACCATCCTTGCTGACAGGTTGCTCTGTGATGCCTGACAGAGATGCAAATATCGTACTCGTGGTAATGTCAATGACGTCGCGTCTTTGTGTAATGGTAAGAAGCCGGATAAGGGTCTAGGTATGGCAGCCCATCCAGGGAGTCTACCATACGTAGGGTCATCGGGTGGACTGTAGATATCTTCAGGCAAGCGTGGAAAATCGTCCTCCATAGTTGCTCTTGATTCTATCGGTTTGTCAAGCAGTCCGAGCTCCAGTCGCTCGACGGTTGAGCACGATTCCAATATCCATTTAACAACGGCCGTATGTATAGAGCCATCGAGCTTTACATAACGGAGGGTCGAAAGAGTCGGAGCAGATGGGCAGAAAGACTTATGCTCATGCTGGTCAAAGTAAGAGGAGTCGCCATATAATTCAAGAGCCTTGACATTGGTAAAATATGGCAGGATTTGCCAAAAGTCTATCTTGGACCGAACAGCTGTGCAAATAGACTCAACTCTGGAACACAGTTCTTTCAGCTGACAGATGTCCTCAAACAAGAGATCCTGCAACAGCTCAAAGAACTTTTCTGCCTTGCATTGTCCCGGGTATCCAGCGTCCCAATGGTAAAATCGTTGTGATGCAGGTATCATGGGTGAGGGCTGTTTCAGGTCGCAAGCCTCGTGGAATGTACGATGGTGGAACTCGATGTTGGTCCATAAAAGAGGCTCAGCAAGTCTATTGAGTCTTTTGCAGGTGCGGGATATCTGGGTAAGTTCGTGTGCTGTGGCATTGGTGACGATAATGCTGACAATCTCATCAGGTAGTGAATCCATTGTTCAAGGGCGTCGTGAGCGGGGACTGACAGCAACGAAAGAGTATGAAGAATGGATGAATGAGTGAACTAAATTGGGATATTTATTGATGGTTTCGAGCATTGACGACACTAAAACAAGTCAAAGCTCAGGCGGTCAATGACTCAGACGGGGAGCTATTGTCGCTCAGCATTTAATTGAAGGACCTGAAGCCCCGCAATCAAGGCTGAAGCTGGGGCAATGCATCATGCGACAATTAACTACCAGATCCGTACCCTAGAGTAGTGGTCTGCCACGATTCCACAGACCATCTTTTGAGAGTGTTCCATTGCTTGCAAGAATGAAAGAATTCCGTCCCTCGATGTGTCTCACGCTGTAAGCTCTTTGACCGATCATGATACTTTGGACACATTTGTCAACTCGGAGACATTTCATTAGACCTGATGATAAGCTAAATGAAACCCTAAATAGGGCTCTATAGAAACATATAAATTCTACGCTACTAGTGAATAAATCTGCCTCGAGCTGAATAGCAGAGGAGTATCTCCCCGAGTTAGCCCCTGCCTCCGTTGATGCTGGTGTCGGTCAAGCTGTTGTTGGCATTTCCAATCACCTAAGAGAAATAGAGAATCACATTGTCTATATCTCGTCGACAGAGCTGTCTCTGAATGACATCCTGGAAGCCAAGAAAAAGCTTGTCGGTAAGGAAGGATGAAGATTACGCATGTCAAGACGGATGAATAGATCGCCAAGGCACAGAAGATCGTTGCAACAGCCACTGAAATGATGCCCAGAATGATGGCTACTGGAGGACTGCGTCTTGCAGTCAATGTTCAGGACATATTTGCGGCGAATTTTGAGAAACGGGGATCCTCGACCATGACTTGTTGGAAGTACCGCAGGAGAGCATCGAAGAGGTTGTCGCGCGAGTCAGGAACGGGCGCCAGAGATACGTCTGTTGGGAATACGGATAAGAGAATGAGATAGATACTGCCATTTGTTTCTCTCAACTTTCTATATTTACAAGTAATTACATGTTCTGATCCAAGGCGCGAGGCATCGTACTCTATTCGGTGCGGAGCTTGTGCAACAATGCTTCTCGATGCTAATATGTCGAAACAGCCAACAGAAGTGGATAAACTTATCCCACCAGTAACTTCTGACCTGTGCAGGGCAAGCCTTGGCTAACGATGTGATTTGCTAGCAATGTTTTTATAATGAGGGGAATGCTCACGTGTGGAGAAGCGTCACATCCAACTCGACCCATATCCGGCACTCAACTTCAGCTGACGTATCCTCAGCCTGATATCTTGAATCCGATTACCTGCTAATAGCGAAGAAGAACCCAAGCTGGTTCAAGTTGAAGATATAGACAAATGCTAGCAGCAGCACGAGCAGAACTCGCGTCTGGTGATTCAGGCGCCGGCCCAAATGGTGCCTCCACAAAACCGCCCAAGAAGCGCGTCCGCAATTTCACGGCAGACGATCGAGCTGCACATCGCGTCTTTGAGAAGAGACGCCGGGAGTTGTTCCGAGAGCGACTCAATGTGAGATCATTCTTTTAATCTTTACTAGGCCTTGTCTAACGTTCTGCTGTAGGACTTGGCGAAAGAACTGCCTGCGCTAGCTGGGAAGAACCCCGCCAGGCTGTCAAAGCACGACGTGATTGAAGAGAGTATAAACCGTCATCAGTTTGAGCGCGGTGCATGCTTGGATGTGATACAAGCGTATAGAGCCATGGTCCAGGAGCGAGATGAGCTGCTGGCCGAGGTGAATACCTGGCGAGCTACGGCTGGGGGGCCTGAACGTCATGCTACAAGCAACCAGATGAACCTCGATGAGTTGGGAAAGTTGGAGACCAGAGTTAGTGGTCAACAGTTAGAAGGCCTTCGCACAGATGTCCAGGAGTTGGCTCCAGTTGACAGAAGCTATACTATCGTCACAGATCCGACTTCTCAGCCTTCTTTCTCTCCTCCGACCAATTCTATTCATCCAGCACCAGCACCCCACCCAGCCTTGCTAGGCAACAAAGAAGGCAGTCTGATTTCAAGCTCTTCATTCGAGGCCGCTGGCCCAATATCTGATCCGAATGACCTTCTGAACACGACCATGGCGCTGATGGAAACGCAGCATTTGCCAAACCAAGCCATGATGATGCCACTAAAGCATATGGCGGAGCCAAACGTGAATTCGATTGCAGAACCGCAACTGGAGAATGGCAGGCCAATCTCTAACATGCACGACTTCCTTGCGAACACTTCAGGCGATCAGATATCTCTCACGGGCTGGGGTACCGACTTTCCTCTTTCAGCGATGGATTTTGGGCCAGATACGACACTTCAACAATACTGTTTCTAGTACTCTTTGGTAATTTGCTTCAGTGGTCAATTTCGGGCGATATCGAGACTTATCTACACCTTAGCCAGCATTGCTTCAACCTTGGCCTTGCTTCGCTCTTCACCACCAATAAACAGTGTCAGCGCATCAGCCAAGCGAGTCTTGGTGGCTTTATCAGCCTCATTCGCCTTGTCAATCTTAGCACCGCCGTTAGCAAGATAGTCGACATCAGTGCTGGCCAGCTTTCCATCCCAGTTTGGTCCAGCCAAGGGATCGATAGAGAGGAGCTTTTTGAGACGCTCCGGCAATGGATTAGCGTTCTTGTATGCATGGGCAGCTTTGGACAGACCTTCTCCGGGTTGTTTGGAAGCGTCATACGGAAGCTTAGAGAGCTTCTCGAGGACGGTATGGGAGATGGTGGCTGAATGGCATCCCATTTCACCAGCAGCCATAGCTTCTTGAGGCGTGATGAAACTAGAAATATGTCAGAAGGAAACTGGAATTGTGTGGTGTCTTTCTTACCTGGCATTCTTCACAAGTGGCAGTTCCTTTCCGGTTTCTTTGTAAAGCCGTTTGTATGTCTCAAGAATCTGGACGATACGGGGAGAATTGGGGTGCTCCAACGCAGGGTCAGCAACGTCTGGCCAGAGAGATAGCTCATCATGCGCCCGCGTTTCTGTAGTTCTGTGTTAATCTTATAATCTTACCGCTTCTTCTTTAACGTACCGTTGTAATAGGGACTGATATACAGCATGCCAGCCTGGCTGCAAGCGATAGCCTGCGCAAGACTGAAAAGTGCCGTGCCAAGTGTCGGTATACCCTCGGCGGAGAGAATCTTTGCGGCGTTCAGAGCAGGCCCAGTGGAAGGAATCTTGATGCAAAAACGATCGCGTGAGATGCCAGCTCTGGCAAATTCCTTGTCGTAGAGACGTGCATGATCAAGCGTTGCTTGCGTGTCGTACGCTTTGGAGGGAAGTGTCTGCAGAAGAACACGTCCTTGGATGGAATCGATGTTCTTCTTGCACATAAGAACAGCCTGTGACCCAGTGAGCATTTTTGCGTTAACACCGATGAGATGCATCAATTACCATGCGCGTATAGATGGCGAGCCAGCCTTGGTCTTTGAGCTCCTTAGTAGTTTGCTCAAACAATTCTTTGTTCGAATCATCGCCGAGTTGGGTGTCAACCCAGAGTTGGTTGCTGGTCTGATCGTGGATTCTGAATGGCATGGATTTAATCCATTCTGGAGCCATCCAATCGACATCGACATTGACTAATCTTATCAGCATTACGTCGTCAAGGCCGTTTTCAGAAGAGAAACTTACGCTGCTCTTCGAGCTTGTCAAGCCATGATTGAGTTCCAGTGCTTCCCATTTTGTAAAAGGTTTGTAGAATGTCCTGTTTGGTAGATGTAAAATATGCTCGCTCTGGATGATTTACTCTTCTTAGTTTAGCATAGATGGTGGACGACGAATACGCTTATAAGCTTAATTCCATCGAGTTCTTAATGTTCAAATTGCCGACATTTCGACCGTAGTGTAACCTGCCCTGCGTGTACCAAGTCTCTGTGCACTATTCCCCTCGTATGCCCTGCGTGTGCCAATTCAATCCGTCCAATGTTCCCCGCCCGTGCCCTATGTGTTCCCAATGCCCTACGTGTGACATCAGCATGTTAGTACATTCAAATCGGCCAATCGGGTGGTTGACCCGATTACACTAGCAGCTCCTTCGGGGGTAATTGTTCAGTTTGCCGAGATCCGGCACTTTAGGAACAATTCTTATTTACCTCATCTCACATGATGTAAATTCCTATGCGGGGTGGAATCATCCAGTCTGGGGTGGAAGTGGCGCCATTCTAGGAAGAGTATGGAGCGAAAGTTGATACTCTGGGGAACCTAGTCACCCCGCAAGTTGATGCTCTGATCGACGAGTATAAAAGTGGCTCTCTTGCGCTGATGGACAGACATGTTGTTCAAGAGCTATCAGTTGGTTATCAGTACTTTAACAGATTTTAGAAAGCATCATGGACCGCAAGTCTGACATTGAAGATCAGGCCAAGCATGATGTTGAGCACATCGACCATCTGACGCCGCAAGACTTTACTCGAAATACAAACGCCAAGTAGGTTACTCACCAAACAGTAGACAATTACTGATATCGTCAATCTGCAGAATTCGCAATCCTCTTGCTGGCATCTCTCGAGCTGACCTGCGAACGCAAGTCAATGCCTTTTGTGAAGACTATGAGTTCCAGGATAAGATAGACGTCTTCTACCGCGGTGCACTAGCAGCTCAAAACCCTACAAGCTACGAGAACATCGAAGAGCTTACCGACGATGACAAACGCGTGCTGAAAAGGGAAGGGACTCATAAGTGGCATCTTCCTCGCACTCTCTACTATGGCATTACTCTTTGCTCGCTTGGATCTGCCGTACAAGGCTGGGACAACACCGGAGCAAACGGAGCAAACCTATCGTTCCCCCAAGAATTTGGTATTGAGCATAGAACCACTCTTATTGGTGTCATCAACTCTGGTCCTACACTTTTCGGTCTGTTGAGTGCCTGGGCAGCTGACCCTATCAACAACCGCATTGGCCGACGAGGCGCCATCTTCTTGACCGGCTTTTTCTGCATCTTTCCGGTACTTGCTCAAGCTTTCACACAGAATTGGTGGGGACTCTTGATCTGTCGTCTCTTCATGGGCTTAGGAATGGGTATCAAGATCTCGACCATTCCCGTTTACTCCGCCGAGATTGCTCCGGCATCTATCAGAGGTGGCATCGTCACTAGCTTTCAACTATGGGTTGCTTTCGGCATTTTTGTAGGATTCTGCTCGAACCTCATCTGGTATCGTATTGGAGACCTTGCTTGGCGCTTCCAACTTGCAGCTGCGTTTGTCCCAGCTATTCCGGTAGTTATCTTTGTTTGGTTCTGCCCTGGTCAGTATTCCTTCATGCTCTACCGATTTAGATGCTAATGCTCATGCTAAAGTCCCCTCGGTGGCTTATCAAGAAGGGTCGCTACCAAGACTCTTTCAAAGTCTTTTGCCGTATCCGGAACACAGAAATGCTCGCAGCCCGAGACTTGTACTATGCTCATCGTCAGATCCTTGAAGAGAAAGATGCCTTCGGCGGGAAGACCCTTGCACGCCGTATGTGGGAACTCGTAAGTGTCCCTCGCCTCCGCCGAGCGACAGTTGCTTCATCCTGGATCGTCATCTCCCAGCAATTCTCCGGAATCAACATCATGGCATTTTACTCGTCTACCATCTTTGCTGCTGCCAACTACTCGACGAGAGACTGTCTTCTTGCTTCCATGGGATTTGGTCTCATCATGTTCATATTTGCCTTCCCTGCTGTCTACATGGTTGACACCTTTGGCCGCCGGAATCTGCTGCTGGCTACTTTCCCCAACATGGCGTGGTGTCTGCTGGCGGCAGGGTTCAGCTTTCTGATCGACAAGGATTCGAGTGCCAGAGTTCCGCTTATCGCTTTATTCATTTACCTCTTTACTGCCATGTATGGACCTGGTAAGTTGACTATTCTATCACCAATCTGCCGGAAGCTAACTGTTTAGGCATCGGACCGCTACCTTCGATCTATTTCTCCGAAGCATTTCCGTTGTCGCATCGAGAGATTGGTTCAGCCTTCACCATCTGTGTCAACAACGCGGTCGGCAGTGCCCTGACCTTGACGTTCCCTTCCCTCCTTGATCGTCTCGGGCCAACTGGGGCTTTTGGATTCTACGCATGTCTCAACGTTGTAGCGTTTATCGTGATATTCTTAATTATCCCAGAGACCAAGTAAGTGAATAGTGGACTGATTGAATATCTCGGTGACTGACTGGGATGCTAAAGACAACGCACGTTGGAAGAACTGGACTACATCTTTGGAGTTCCGACAAGACGCCACGTCGCGTATCAACTTCGACACTGGTTACCTTGGTTTGTTAATAGATATATCTTTCTTCAGAAGTCAGCTAAGCTTGACCCGCTCTATCAGCTGGATTAGAATAACAAGATCAGCGGACGAAAGGTAGCGAAGCATTCTAGGGGGTGAAAAGGTGGTGAAATAGTTCTATAACTTGATGTTTAACTAATTCTGTGTGTTTCTGCCAATGTTTGTGTGTTAGGAGTTGAGCTGGCTCATTAGGTGATCACCATAATCAGTACGGGTTAGCATCTCAGAGGATATCCCAAGATTCATTTGCAATCTGTTTCTCTTCTTCATACTATTCAGCATCAAAGGCTGATATTATTTGGATGTATCTCTTCTAGTATCTTCCTGACCTGTGATGAGTGGCTCAGCAGTAGTCTAGTGACGAACGTCGTTAGGATACATTTCCTCAAGGATCTGCCAGATTCGACGTCGATTGGTGAAGCCGCCGGGAACCTTGAGGCCAACTTTGTCAAAACTCCAGGCACCACTGTCATCACCAATTACTCCATATCGCGGGATTTCTGCTGGGCTCATGACCTGTCTCGTAATCTTCTCCCAATCCCAGTTTTGGGTGTTCAAGTCTCCTGCACTAGTCTTATCGTGAATCTCTTTGGTATCAAGGTCCCAAAGGAAGGGGACTTGAAAGAATACTTGCTTCCACATAGACTGAGGCATGATATAAGTGCATTCTAAGGGGAGCTGATCACGATGGAGGAACGAGCAGGTAAGGTCCTTCAATTCTTGCGGGAGGCACCCAAAGCGTTTCTTAAACCCAATGAGGTTCTTCGGTAACCTTCCAGAAACGTTTTCCTCTGGTTTCAGGTTTGCGATCAGAAGAGTGCTCAGGTTCGGAATCGTGATGGGATTCTCATCCCACTATGCATCAAAATTCAGCAAATAAATCTAGGTTTGCTATGGAATGGAGCTTAGACTTACCCAATCATCCCCGTAGTTTCCGTATCGAATGGTGCGAGACGGAACAAAATATCGTCCAAGGCCAACCGAGAAAGGTAGGCTGGGTCGGTTTTCGGGTACTCCAGGGGTGAAGTGGCTGTTAGGAACACCTAACGTTGGGTGCCAGAACATATGTTTGGCACAACGGCGCTCGAGGGTCAGCCATAGGTCCCCAACAGACCTTACGCTGGCCTTATAAGATGTTTTCATGACACGATTGGCGAGGTCTTTGCAAGCTGCATGCAGCCCAACAAACATCATTCCCTCCCATTCTGAAGCGTCATTAGACTCCTTATTTAAATCGTAGGTTGATTGGGGATACATCGTCTGATTCCGAGGGAGTAAAATAAGAGAATGATGACGATAGTCTGTTTTCGTGGCATGTCGAGAAACTTGAACTGCATTAACCCTTAAAGACGGAGGTGACTCGTATAGATAAGGCCAGTGCGGGCCAGACAATGCGACGACATCAGTCTTCCAACCATCTGGGTGTCCAAGCACGATGCCGCAAATTGTGCAGCTGTTGTAGTTAGAGTGGTATGCCATAATGGACTGCACAAGGGTAACCAGTGGATTTATCGAGCTTTAGAACAAGTGGACAGAGCGTCCGAAGAAGAGTCTCATGGAAGTTTTGGTTCAAATAGTCTTTTTGTAAGAAGACAAGATAAAAACAAAAATAGGAGAGGAAGAAGAAAGGAAAACCATATTCGTGTCCTCATCATGAGCTAGATGTGTTATTTATACTTGAGACTTGTGGCTGAGAGTTTAAATCAGCACAGAGAACTTGGATGAGTGTTAGCACCCTAAAGTTTAACTTTATCTTCAGCAATCAGCGAAGTAGCTCGGGGATGAGAAAGTCAAATGTGAAGGACAAATACGGAGCTCCAAGCACCCTTACAAAGACAAATGGCCCAGTGATAGAGCTCCGCGAGTAAATAGCGGCCTTCTTATTGATAAAGAGCCATAATTATTTGTAGCATGAGACGAATCTAGTAAGGGAGCGAAGCCAAAGAGAAATGCTTGTATTATCCTAGTATACACTCTAAACACCAGATTCAACCAACCGCCATTCGCTCTGTTTCAATGATTACATGACCTTCATTCCCATAGCAGTGTTGCTAGCCATACCAGCCAACTCAAAATGCTGCACCATCTTCGCCGATCCAGATCCACCAGAGACATCGAGAACTGTGACAGCAGCTTGAGTAGTACCATTGCCTGGTGAAAGAGCATAAAGGAAGTTGCCAGAAGCAGCCAAGTCGATCAGACCAGGGTCGCCGTTGCAAGTCAAGTCAAGCTCAGATACAACGCTCGCATCCTCGAGGCTCATTTCTACAACTCGGTTGCGGCCGACATCTGTGACAAAAGCAGACTTGGTAGCGGGGGAGATGGCAACCCAACAAGTGGCGGTTTGACCTTCAACTGCTCCCTTGGCGGCGGTGGTGGCTTCGCAGTTGTTGGGATCGACATCGAGAATGGCTGCCCCGAAGGAAGCATCTGTAGCGAAGACCTTTGATGTTCCTGGGATGACCTGTGAGCCGAAGAGAACGGCTGTTCCCTCAGGCGAGCTGCGAGCATCCTGCTTGCTCACAGCCGCGACTCCGTTGTTCATCTCGACATTTGCGACGGAGATGAAGCCAGTGTTGTTCACAGCAGGGTCGCCCTTGACCATAGTGAACAGCATGGACTCATCTTCTGAGAAGAGTACTTGTGAAAGTGTGTTTGTAGGTCCGACAGGAGGTGTTGTTTGACCGAGATCGATCGTTCGTAGTTCGTCCATGGCACCGAGTCCTTGTCGCGAGAAACTGCTGCAGGAAACGCCGGCCTTGGCACCAGTTGAACCAACACAAACAACTCCATTCTTGGCGGAAGCAGCGACAGTGTTGGGGAACTCGCCGGGGACTTGGACTGGTTTTCCAACCATCTGTAGTTTCGTGGGATCGGATCGCGAGACTTTAAGCATGCTGAGAGTGTTGGAGCCGGCGTTGACAGCAAAGATGTTCTGCACCAAAGTCAGCAAAGGTCCATGTCATTTGTGAGGAATATTAAGCTTACGTTGCCTGCAATTGTCAAAGCAGACTGGCTGATCAAAGCATCAGGCGTAGCGGGCTTGCCCTCAGCGTTAACAGCTACAGATCCTGCACCGCCGGTCATGGTGACTTTGCCCTTAGACAGTGTACCATCCTGGCCAATTGGGATCGCGAGAACACCGTTCGCCTCCTCGTTGGTGAGAACATAGATCGCCTTGCCCATCATAGCATTGCTGTTCATTCCGGGCTTGCATGCTGGGTGACTGCTAGCTTCCTGCGCAAGCCAGAGTAAAGCTGGGAGAAAGAATCCTGAAGAGAACATGTTGTTGGAAGTGTTAGTGACGAAGTTGGTAAGAGAGTGTGGAAGAAAATATTAAAATGCAAGCCAGCTGCAGAGAATGAATGAGAGAAGAATGTTTGAGTGATTGAATGAAGATATCGAGTTTATTGAACGCGTCTCGATCATCTTTATAGCAATCTTCCATCCAAACTCACCATCTCCATATAATCTATTTGCAGGGATAGAGTCGACATCGAAGTAATCTAAATCTCCTCTTTAGGAAAGGCTTAATTTTTATTGCAACATAAACGGCCAAATCGAAAGTCCCACTTGCTTAAAATGTGAAACGATGCTGATGAACCATCCACAATTCGGAAACAACATAATGCGACTTGATTGCCGTGCTGCTGGCGAAAGTGAAACCGGGGTGCGATGTCCCCTGTTTAGAAGTCAGATCTATGCTTTCACACTCCGTAATCATGATTTCCATTTTGGAAGCGCCGAACTTTTCGATGCTCAAAAAGAAGCAATTGAACTCACTGCCAGTGTTTGACCATCCAGTGTGTAGATACTCACAGCCCGATAGTATGAGAGAGACATTTTTGTTGGCGCGTAAGGGATACGATAACAGGGATGAAATTGGGAGCACGAGCATATGGATAACCTTATACGGAGTAATACAAGGTTAACATTACTTGGTGAGATCAACTTTACAATTGGGCAAACAAACTTATCGAACTCGCCAATGAGGCTATTAATTATCCTTGCAAATATCAATAATCTTTCATGACCATGCGGTATTCTCCTTGAGACATGATATCACAGCCCTTTCGCTAATCCCTTTCCGTGTCAGGGCTGACAGGAGTAAGACGAACCTTTCCCCATTAGGAAATTCTGATATTCTCATCTTCGGTGCCCCAAAATGAGGGGACGATGCCGAAACGCCCCTGATACAAGGGTCTCACTCAGCTAGCGCTCACCAGAACCAATAGGAACAATGCTCACCCGTTGACTAATCTTGGATAAGAAACAAGAATGAAGCAGCTGAACTGGAGTCGTTGTTTTCTTCCTCATCTTTATTGATCTTTCATCATTTTTACCTTTTTCGCGTTCCCTCCTCGCTCGCGCCGATCTCACAATGACTGATAGAATCTTCCGAATTTTTAATCCTGGGGGTTAGTTTGAGTCTTTGCTAGCCCTTGTTTGGACGAATCACTGATGATGATCAGAGCCCAAGGAAAATCCAGTAGAGAGGCGGAGAGCCCAACTACGACGTGCTCAACAGTAAGAAAGTCCTGGGACACTGTCTTATATAACCATTCTTAACACCCCACTATTTTAGATCCTACCGTGGACGAAAGGATAAGTATGCTAGGACATTAGAAGAAGAACTAGCTAAGTCCCGATCCCGGGAAGCGGAACTCGCGCGAGAATGCGAACAACTCCGTGCAGGTCTTCAAAATGCCCTTCAGCAACTATCACAAGGTCCCAATTCCACCGATACTGGGTTCAGAGAGATCAACTACCCTATCAATGACTACGCTACTCCATCTAGAACCACAGGGTCGTCGAGCGGCGCTTCGCCGATGTACCTTGGTGACCCGGGTTACCAATCAGTGGACATTGTACCTTCTCCACAACTGATATCACCGTCTTCGTTTGGAGACTTTTCTGACCCGTCTGAAGGCCATGGGGCTCCCGTCTTGTTCAATCAAGGGTACTCAAGCCATTCGCGCGTGGGTGAAGTGGATCAGATCATTGCAGGCATGGAGTTTGTCTTGAAGTCTGTCCCTCTAACACTCATCATCGAGTCTCTGCTGACACACAACAGGATCGAAGAGCCTTGTCTGGGTCATCTCCATGGCGATGCCAAGAAGCCCGACGAGCCGGGTAACCATGCCCTGACTGCGACAGCTCAGCTCATGGCAGCTTGCGGCGATACATCACATACAAATAACCCACGTCTGCCTTCATCTCCCAGCTTTGGAAATACTCCATCATCTATGCTAGAGCGACTGTTGACACTGGCGCCCGACCTGTCGAACGAGGATGAGATGACACCGATCCAGGCCTGGAATGACATCCGGTGTCGGCCAAACTTTGGTGGGTTTAGTACAAGCAGCTTGGGTAGCCTCGCGGCGAAATTGATGAAGGCTGCGAAATGTCACGGGTAAGTTCGTTCATTCAGTTCCAGTGAGATAGCTGACAAAGAACAGATTTGGCGCCGCGATCAAGCGATCTGTTTTTGAGGGTCTAGTCTACGAGACCCTTGTTACTGGACAAACCTTTTAGTCCATGAATTAGACTACTGTATCATATTTAACTTCTCGTTCCATCTGTTCTGTCATGCCTGGGAACGCCCTTTCATCTGTGCATATTGTTCGTAACTTTGGCCTGGGAACATGCTGTCTCTGTTCTTTTAACTGCTCGGCAGCTGTTCAGACAACAAACTACGGTATCAATTGTTCGACTCTACGTTCTTTGTCACCACGTGGCTATAGCTTACCAGTGGCTCTGGTAACCTCAAGTCATCAGGTTCAGCTGCACAGACAAGAGCCTTGCCATTCCCCGAGTGACAGTGGCAATGATAATCTAGGTATTTAATCATTTCCAATCGCCCCGATATTTCTTATCAAACTCTACATCAAAGACTTCTTCGATACCCCAGACAAGGAATATCTCTTCAGAAAGAAACAACTTGCATAAACCTTTATTCGGATTCATCATACGACTGATTTACCATGGATGATGACTCGATGGCTACCATGGGTGACTTGATTGCTCGACGGACTGTCTTGCTGAACGAGTTGGCAGAAATCGAAGACAATATCACGGTTTATCGTGAGGCAGCTACTCGTGAGGTAGCTGGAGAGAATGAGGCCTTGGTGAATGCTGATACCGTCGATCCGGCTCCTTCTCCTAGAGGTGACGACGACAATAACGAAAGCGACAATAACGGCGAAAACGGCAATAACGATATCGAGGATGACAGACAAATCGCATTTGACTTCGATCTTGGGATGATGGAGCAGGTCTTTCCCGAGGGTCCAGGCTCTCCAGAGACTACGTCGTCAGACGTAGAAATTATCACGTCGTCACCCCAACAACCTTCAAAACTATCACTTCGTGACACCCCATCTATTGCATTTTGGCAAGGCCCGCGCGTGGACCCAAGATTCAAGCCGGACCAGTGGCTCGCCGAGAAGCCCAGCGAGTCCTTCTCACGAGACTTCCTCCAGGGGATTGGTACAGCCCGTTTATGCAACACCCTGCGTCCCGAGATTTTTGTCCTTATGCTCGCCCATCCTAACGCTGCGGGATGTCCTGCCAACGAAGCCTGCCACCACTGGGAGTTGCGCTGGGATGACAGACCCCGCCGCGAGCCTGGAACCATTGAGCTGGAGCTGATCTGCCTTGATCGCCGTGATCGTGGAGATTATATTGATCCCCCTGGTAAGAAGCTCTATATGCTTGACCAGGATCATCCTAACCCCATCAAATGCGATCCGTGCTTCTTGTTCAATGCTCTGAAGCCTGACTTCAGTAGTCTGGATGGAACTAATCTCGATGTGGTTCTGTTTCGGCTGCTTCAGCCTGATGATGGTGAGGATGATGATCCCGTTGAGGGGCGGAATGAATCTGAAGGGAACAACCTGGATCACCCATGTGAAAAGATTGGTTGGGAACAAGTTCATAGGTACATGGATCGCTGTGGTCGCCAGCTGGCGACTTTGTTGTATGAGTGAAAAGAGGGACGATATCCAGTAAGCTGGCTCTGATCCGATTGTGGATAGTGGAGGCTAGGCTATGAGGCGATTATGGTTCTGTGAGTGGTTATAGCTGGTTAGGATGGGTTTGATGTAGTGAAAAAGATCATTATGGAGTGCTACTTGTGTTTTATCAGGATGCAGTAACAGATGGAATGTGCCTTTTTCCATTGGTTGCAAATTGAACAGAGATCATAGTTTTGGTAGTTCTCCTTAGATGTAAAATATTCAACATATTTTGCGTAGCAAAGTATCAACTATCATGGTGCAGTTCCAGTGAGTTGTGACTAGTGATGAAATTCAAAGAGTTTTTTTTTTTGAAAAACACTTTTCCATTAAACTAGTGAAGTGTCTGTTCTAATCACGTCTTTAACTTTGGACAAGACTATAGTGACAACTGCTTTAATGCTATCGCTATCTTCGTTGAGACATTCCATCTGGCCACGGGAAGTTACAAGCGAATGGAGTGGCCGACTTCTTTCAAAAGGCCATAAGGTTACAGTTCCAGTCTTAGTCACTACATACAGCTCCCAAGTCTTGAGCAAAGTTCTGAAGATACGACGATAATTTCGTCCTGACCTGAACAGGCGTTCTTCGCGTCATTCGGTCGCTTGAGCTTGTATTTCACCGAAAGGCCAGATTTATTAGCAGCACCACAGTTCTTAGTGTCACGGCTCTCAAGCGTTGCGCGTACTTCAAATGTCCTGTTTCACTCCCATGTTATAGCCCAGGCTTGCATTTACAAACCCCTCACTTCAACCATGTCTTCTCAGTTACTATGCTTGTCGCGGTTATCTTCGGTACAATGAACTACGATCAAGGGAGGCAATTCATGAATCGTATCATCAAGCAAATGGCACACGTGAGTATTGGTGGCATGGGTGTTGTGACGAGACGATTTCATCATATTGCTTCTGATCTGGCCATCCTGGTCTTCTCCGAGGCCACAGCTGACTCGCGTTTCCAGTCTTATCTTCCCGTCCCTGCCAATCTTCTACACCCAGGCAGCCTTGCCTTCGCTAGATTGGTGAAAGAAGCTTTAATGCCTACAAAGTTCGTTTCAAAAACCCGGGGTTGGCTTGATAAGATCTGCCAAATTATATGGCAAGGTACAAGCTTCATGCAGAAGTAGGGTAACACCTTTAATGGGACGGGATGCTAAGATTGTCTCATAGATCTTAAATCATGGCAATTATGAAATGTTTTAAACTCTTCTCTGGGCCCGCTTGGATATTGGGCCCGTTGGTCTCGCAGAGTGTAGTACTGCTTCTCATGCAGAAGCAAGCCCAGATTCGGCCACGCTATACAAGTATACAAAATAGACTGACATCTTGCCAATAATAAAGCCGTTTGATTCAGAGTGTGACAGCTTCGATTCATGTGTTCATAAAGCCACTCGCCTTTATCCAGCCAGTGGCGCAAATACCGAGTTATGTCTTCTCACTTCCTATTGATTCAGGTACGAGGACGCAACACACCCCCACGTTCGTGGTCTAATACTAATCTACGGGCATATGATTACCGAGCTCGAGATATCACTAATCGAGATCTCTTGGTGCGGTCAAGAAATGAAATTCTATTCACCAGAAAGTGTAGCATCCATTGCCGAGCTATCCAGCATTGACCATTACACCATACGTGAAACTCGTTCTTGCAAGTATCGAGATGATTGCGGAGAATGACTCGGGTGTTTCCCTCTCCGTATTGGTGTTGCATATGCCTGTTGTCGGATTCCCCGGTCATTGGTAGAACCCTAATGCCTTCCCGATGGGAAGCGTATTCGGACCCTGGTAACATCCTTCTATGGACATGACTCGGGCATTTGAGTAATCAATTAATCGATGCGCGATTGGATGCCCTTATTGTGTTGGCGTGAGGCTTGATCAGATGAGCCGGTGAAAAGTTTATTGGGATATTGTCAAGGTAGTGACATGCCATCTCAATTATCTGTCTTGTACCTTGATACGATGTGATTTTGTGCGAGAGGCGCGTATCGCGCTTGTGGGATGGAGTTTTTGGCTCGGCAGACAAGTGGGATAGCAGTGGGGTAATTAATCGACGAGAACTTGAGGCAGCGCCGTGGGCCCTGGTCCTTGAAGCTTAAGAAAGTCTAAGTCGAACGATATTTCGCCAGGAGTGACTTACTATGCAACGTCGCTAGGTCTTCAAGCGAGTTTAGGGCTATCACTATGCTAGAGATGCATCACTAAATTTCCTCTAGCACAGAGCACCAGATGATCTCAGAGTCAACTTATGAATGCAAGTGCGGCATTGCCAAGATTGAGGCTACGATGTCGTTAGGCCCCTATGGTTCGGGCCGTAACTAGCGATTTGATACACGGGCTAGCTTCAGACATCCCTACCTCACTAGGGAGAGTCACGGGGGAGTCGGCTTGCTGTCCGGGCTATGAAGTCTTTAGCTTCGCAGGGAGTAAGGATCTAGGTGCATCAGCTTCATGCAACTTGTAAGCAGAGTGCAGTACTGCGAAGTATCGTACGGCGGAAAACAACACCCGGAAACGAGGAGACCGAAAAGACAGATCTCAAGTCGACCTTCGGCACTTCACGAACACTCATGATAGCGCCCGCTGATCGAGCATAAATATGGGAAGCTGAAGCCAAGTTTAAGTCTAGATCGTCATGTCCAGTAAATATTACATCTTCAAAGCTTTCAAGCAATCAATCCAGCGACCGCAGACATAAATCATGAGTCTTGCGCATCTCTACAAGTCTTCACTCGCAAGACCTTCCTTGCCATCTCTCATCACTCATTCCATGATGGTCCGCAAGATAGCCTCAGCTGCTGCTGCTGCTCCCGCTCCGCAGCCTCACACCCCTACCATACTCAATGCATCCGGTCCTCCTCCTGGGCACTCTGTCACAGTCGGAAACCTTCAGACCTTTATCCTGCCTGAAAAGGTTTCTGACAACGAACCAAACCGTAAGCTTGGCAAAGCCCTCGTCGAAGCCTGGCAAAGAGACGGCATATTGCAGATAGGCATGACACCCGAGCAGCACTCACTCTACAAAAGTGCCAATTACGCTAGTAGACGCTTCTTCAGCAAGCCTTATGCTCAAAAGGCCGCTTGCGTTGATAGTCAGACTTACTCTGGTTACATTGCTAGCGGTGAGGAGCTAACTGACGGTATTGCTGACTACAGCGAGATCTTTACTGTTACTAAAGATCTTGAGCTTGATGAGCCGAGAGTCGTTGCGAAATGGCCGTGCCATGGTCGGTGCCCTTGGCCTGATTATGAGATGCAGAACCCTATGCAGCGTTACATGCAGAGTTTGGGGGGCGTTGGAGAAACGCTCTTGCAGCTCACTGAACTAGGCCTTGGTGTACCTAAGGGGTCACTTACCAACTACACTCAAGATGGGTGGCATCACCTGAGAATTCTTCGGCAAGTATTTGATATAATTCATGCCTTACTCTGGCTGTTACTAATTCAGTCAAATAGCTTCCCTGCCATTAACAAGACTAATGGCAAGGGCAAAGAAGGAAGAGGAATTGGGTCGCACACTGACTACGGACTTCTCGTCATCGCGGCAGCTGATGATGTCGGAGGCAAGTACTTCACGATCTCTCGCTCTTATCCCGTGGCTAACCGGTTGTCAAAGCTTTGATGATCCGTCCCCCTTACAGCGATGAAAAGCTCGCAAACTGGGAATCAAGTGCCGCTGGTTTCAGAGAGGATGATGAAAGATGGGTCTTCGTTCCTCCCGCGGAGAATGTCTTCACCGTCTTCCCAGGAAAGTTTACCTTCCCGGCACAAACGAACTTTGCTAATCTTGTTTTGGTTTAGGTGACATGATGCAGTACATCACCAACTCAGCCCTTCCCTCGACCCCTCACAAAGTCGGGCTTAATCTTAGAGAGAGGTTCGCCTTTGCGTACTTCCATGAGCCAAGTTTCCCAGCTGTTGTGAAGCCTCTACCTGGCTATGACGTGGGTCAAGAGCCTAAGGAAGGAATCCACTATGGCAAGCACTTCACTAATATGTTTATGAGAAACTACCCTCAGCGTATTACTACACAGAGACTGAATGATGAGGGTCGCTATAGGCTTCTGGAGCAGGAGAGCCTTCAGACCATGGCTCCTTGAGGTCAGATTCATAAGGTTGAAGTGTATTAGCTATATCGATAACTGGCCAGGGGTGACAGAAGTGAGAGTGTTGATTACGAATTCATGGATTCGTAGTGAATTAAGTGACAGGTTGTCTCGGTTAACATTCTGGTACCTGAATATTTATTATTAAGCACCTCGCCAAACCATGTACATGATCCTTTACGAACTCACTCTTAATACTCGATGTCGTCGTCGTCGTCGTCGTCTTCATGTTCACCTTCATTGCCTATGCCCCCATGTACCCTCCCCATATGCTGATAACAGTCATCCCCATCGGTAAAGGTCTTCAAGCAGAGCCAGCAAATATGCGTCCCACAGGCTGTGCAGTTTATATGATTGCAACCTTCATCCTTCTGTATATGCGTGTTACATTTTGGACAGTCTTTGAACCCCAGTTCTTCCTTTGCTTTGAGAAGCTCTGCCATGCCACCAGACTCATCGCCCTTGTATTCTGCGCATGTCTTCCTCGGGTGTGAGACATGGCAGCTCGTGCAGGTAGTCGTCATGCATTTAGTGCAGGTAAAGATTGGCGGGACACTTGTTTCTGGCTGGGCGACGCGGTAGACTTGAGTGCATTCGGGTGTCGGACAGTAGCGCAGCTGGTCTTGGTGACGGCGCATAAAAGACGCGAACGAGGCCTCCAAGACACTTTCGAATATCTCTGAAAGAAGCAGATTCTGAATCTCATGCAGTGGAATGGCCTTCTTACAGTTCCCTTGGTCTCCAATGCATTTTATGGAGAAGTCGCCGATCGTAGATGCTTCCACTTGGCACATATTGACAAAGCAGATCGTGCAGTAGACATGGCCACAAGAAGTTGCGAGTGGTTGGTCGGCTTCGCAGAAACAGACCGCACAATCGCCCTCGGTAGCCTTTTCCGTCTGTGATTGTTCAGTAACGTGTCCTGTTGATTGAGGCTGTAGTTCTTGCAAAAGCTGGTCAAGAGCTTCGCATGCTGGCACAAACTTATCCTCCGGGCCGAAAACTCGGAATTTGGAGGATTTAATGTCGCGGATGATGACAACCCCAAGGTCTCGTTCAATCTCTTGAAGCCTTCTGTAGGCTCCCCTGTCTGCTTTAAAATCGGGCGACCATAGGTTCTTCCCATTCAAGGTCATTGTTGTTCCGTTGATGATTTGTTCGAGGGCTTCTTTTGCTTGCATAAAAAGTTCGCGATCTTGGCTCTCGAGCTTCAAAACTCTGTAGCCGCGCTCAGGGACCGAGGAGAAAGAAACGAATTTCGGTTCCCAATCTTTTCGCAGCGATTCGATGCTGTCTTCAACAACACCATAAACGCGAGTCGAAACCCTAAACTTTACCAGGTTCACGTGCTGAAGGTAGAGTTTTCCAGAAGGGTTGAACGGCAGCCACGTCTCGTTCAGCTGTGAGACGGCCTCGATGGCTTCGGATTCCTCAATGAACCGGGCCTGTGCCTTGACTCTTCTTGCCGTAGGGCTTCCAAACACTTCCCATTCTTCTAAGGCACCTATATCATATAGTAGGGATTTTATAATAGTCGAGTCAATATCCTCGTCCGTATCGTAACTTGAATCACCCATCTGAACTTCAGAAGGTCCTCCAGATGGGGGAAAGATGTTCATGATATCCTCCGAAGGCATGGTAGCCACCAAACCTTCCAACTCCATCTGCCACGGCCCATCCTTTTGTGTGGCATCCACTGCGGCGGGCATTTGGGCTGCGACTGGCAAGCCAGCGATGTTGAGTTCCTGGTTCTTGAACTTGTAATACGCATCAAATGCTTCTGCTGGATTCTTGAACAAAAGAGTGGCGTTTTTTGTCGGCCTGTGCCATGAACAGCGGACGTTTCTGCTGTCGATAAGACCAAATGACGATCCATCTGGTAATGGGACAGGAATTTGGGTGACTTCCAAGTCAGGTGCTCGAATACTGGTACGTAGTTTCCAGCAGGCGGACTTTGCAAATTCTGGATCTTTGACTTTGACGATGGCCATTCCATTGCGATTCTCCACGAGCTTTATGAAGTTGATGTCGCTTATGGAGACGTTGATGCCTACATCAGCCAGCAGCTCTTGCACCGATCGTGCTGATGACCTCGGGGGCAGATGGCGCATTTGAATGGCGGAAAAGTCCGAGAGAAGAGTGACATTCGTGACAGCTGCTCCATCTCCGAATTCGACCCATGCGCCTCCAATCTCGCGAGTCCATGGTTCATCAAGGAGGTCTGGGAGGTCATCCTTAGAAACATCATTAGCTATCGTGTTTCTAGCATCACTATGGTACAATAGCGGGAATAGCCTACCTCGGAATTCTCCGACCCCTCAGCGTTGGGCGTATCGTGAGCATACCTACACGTAGCTCCCCTCCTACAGAATCCTTTGGCAAAGAAGCGACATGTCTCTTGAACAGGTCGGGGTCCTTCGTGAGAAAAGCGACAGGCTGCGCCGTGGGAGCATATGCCCTGCGCGTAGAACCGACAAGGTTGTCTTTGACGACGGTCTGGTCGTCTCCGGTTCACTGGCCCATCGTGGGCGTAGCGACAGTTTGCGCCGTGCAAACAATGGCCCTGGGCGTAGAATCTACAAGGCGGCCTATCGCGACGCTCCGGGCGCCTGTGCTGACGGTTTTGTTCTCGAAGTGCGTCGGTTAGTATATGAGTCCGGTAATTTTGCGCCTCTAGTTGTTGTAGATTTTGCTGTATTCGTTGGATGAACTGCGTTTCGGGGGTAGTGGGACGCTCAAAAGTGTTGCCCATATTTGGAGATATGGATTGTTGTCGCGTTGAGGGGCTTTGCGATCAAATGAAAGTTGTCGTCGTCATTAAATAATAAATTACAGTGGCGTTGCGGTGAAGGTCAAAAGCAAATAATGTTACAGGAAACGTTTCGGAGATACTGCGGTTAAAGGCAGAACTCAAATTCAAGGTCTACACGATGTTGAATGACTCTTCTCTAGTGACGAATTGAATAGTTCAAAATGAGGATAAATGCTTTGATTTGGTGTTTGATATTGAGATTGTTCAGACGATGCAGGAGGCCGATTGTTTCACTAAACGCGTGACGCGTGTTTGTGACACAGTCAATAATGAACGTTGATGCAGCAACGACATGCGTGTTCATCTTGTTTCATGGCTGATGCCAACTCTGATGCAGCGTTTGGGCATGACTGCCGCAGAGAATTGGGTTATGCCACGCATTTGGATGAGGTGGCAGTGAGTGGTCAAGTGCCCAAGCTCAACAAGCCTAAAGGCGGTGAAGCCTTCGCCACATCATGTGCTGGCAGCTGGAAGTCGAGAGAATACTTGGGCAGGACATATTTGACACGGTCAGTAACCCGCTAAGATTATATAGTAAGATGACGGTCTAATATCGTCGCAAATCTGATAGTCCCGGTTATTTTGCTCACCGCTCAATCCATGCTGGGTCAGCGGGTCTTGATCTTCCCTGACTGGCTACGACTGGTCCAAAAAGGGGGGCCTGGCATGTGCCTGACATATTTCTCGCTTAGGTAATGGTGATCCGGGTCCTTGGATAATTCTTAGCTGTGAATCTACCCGAGATACCTTTAAACCCGCGATCTGCAACGAACCAGTCAAGTCAAGTCAAGCAAGCTCACTCACTACTACTGTACCTGCACTAGGTACCTCTCTTCTTTTCTCTTCTGCCCTCCTAGGGACATCCCGGCCTCGCCTCGCTGACTGCGAGCTCAGTGCCTCAACGGTCGCTCAGACCATACCCCAACAGCCCCGCACCTCGGCGCAGCTGAGCAAAAAACCACCTCGCAACATGGCAAAGAAGCGCAGCTCGGCCTCAGGCGAGACTGGGAACGCCGCTGATGCTTCTTCCTCTCGTAGCGGTCAACCATCCCGCAGCCTCAGAAGGAGAGCGGGCGACATTGTGAGCAGCCTCAATCCGACGGGCGCTGGCAAGGGCCCCGATGTGATGCAGCAGCTCGCTGAGATTCCCTTCAACGCCGAGGCCTTTCTCCAGGCGAAAGCTGCTCAGGCCAAGGCGCTGGATGCCGAGGCCAGTGAGACCGGTGAGGGCGAGGATGTCGTCGAGGTTGAGTATGAGGGGACTCGTCCGTACGTTCCGACGGTTCACGCTCATCTCAAGGGCGTTGACAAGGTCTGCCGAAACGGGGAATGGTCGAAACCCCTTCAACGCTTCTTGACGAGACTTCAGCTCGGTTCAAACAATCTCAGCGTCATTTATGACTCAGACCTTGAAAATGTGGGGATCGAACCTCCCGAGGAGACCGAGTCTTGGGTCGAACAGAGTGAGCCCTCCAAATTCGCAGGCCACGTCTACAGATTCCTCGGCCGTCAATGCCGATCAGCCTCTTCAGATCGCCATCTCTATGTGCTTTATCACCCCGATGCCGAATGGCATACCGACTTCTACGAACTCCTTCAGGACAAGCCTTTGCCCAGCAATTTTCTCGGCTTCTCTGACAACCTGGATGCTCTCGTGGCTTTTGTGAGGTTCATCCGAAAGCGCCTCGGAAAGCGCGCCAACAACGCCATGTTCCACCTCCTCATCCCCTCATCCCGACCCATGTCCATCCGAGACGCTCTTGAGTTCCCAGATCTGGGTGATCTGGTCATTCACGGTGAGACCCACGGTGGCAACAACTACGTATGGGTCAATTTACCCACTTCCGACGACTACCCCGCGAACCTGCTTCTGAAGCATGTTGAGAACGCCGTCCGCGGTGAGAGCGAATGGAAGACGACAGCGACAGTCAGCACAGCCATAGGAGGATTAACGGCATCACTGGCCGGCGCCGCTTTCACCCTCAGAGTCAAGGGAGCGCCCTTTCCATCCCTCAAGACCTTCGGAATCGGAGCTGTCTGCAGCACCATAGCCGCCCGTATCAGAGGCGCAGAGTACCTCCCCCTAGCAGTCCTCGGCATCGGCGGACTCTGCACCACGATAGCAGCATTGCAAGTAAACAGAGGCCTGAGCAAGCGCATCCCCAGACTCATCGGCGGCGCCGACACACCCAAGGAGCCCAAGGCAGAGCCGGAGAAGGAAGATTCGGCAGCCAGTGAGCAGGACGAGAGCAGGGACGAAACCCCCCACGAATCAGATGTTCTCCCCGAGCCAGAGCCGCCAGTCGTTCCAGAAGAGCCATCCAAGATCAAAGACGACTCGGACGCTCTGTCTTTCGTGAGCAAGGCATCCAGCACGAGCAAGTCTTCGAGCAGCAAGAAGCATCGACGAAGTGAACGCAGTGAGCGAAGTGAGCGCAAACGCAGGGATAAATAAAGGATGAAAAAACTTTAAGGTTGGAAAGACAGAACAAAGTACAAAGTACACTGACAGACAGCTGGACTTTTGATGGTGTATTTTTTGTTTTTCGATTTTGAATACGCTTCGAGTGCTGGTTTTTTTGCTCAGTCTTTGGTTTTCATGAGTTAGAAAAACGCACGAAAGTAGAAAATATAAATTGAAGACCTCTACTTGAAACGAGGCTGTTGTGTTCAAGGCATCCGTTTCTAACGTGTTGTGAAAACATTTAATCTACCAGATTTGAAAAAGGCTGCATGAGCTAGGTGACGAAGATTGAGACAGCTTGCGGTATAATGAGAGCTTTAAGTATAATACTTACAAAATCTTATGCTCTCTGGTTTTTATGTATCGTTTGTTACTTACTCCTTATTCGTTTGGTATTAAACAGGTTGTTTATTGATATTAACTTGAGATGAAGATCTCGTTGTAGGGTAGTCAGCCCAGCGGAAGAAAGGGTCAAAATTACCGAGGTTCTGTCGCCTGTGGAACTTCCTCATCTGATCATGCGGTTTTCTAATTTTAGCATTTCTGTCAATTCCTTACGGCTTGTCCAATGGGAGCTTGGTTGTCTTTAGCCATACCCACTTCAACACAGGATCACGCTAACCCGAGAGAAGACAATCTCGAGATGCTGGATCACGATATCGGTGTAAGGCTACCGCATGTAGAGTAAAGTAGCTGAGATACAAGTGAATAAGTACAGATGAGTTGATAGACAAGGTTCGCCGGTCCATCAACATCAGAGAGAATGCAATATACAATACGAACAACGGCCTAACTATCTACCAAAGCTCACAAACAGGCTTCTTCTGAGGACACTTGAACGCCCGCTGGAAATCAGCAGAGTTTCTCAGCGGCAACAAGATCCTAGCCTGGTTGGGACTGTGCTCATCCGTCAACCCAGCAATGACTTGCGCAGGCTTAATGTTCTCACACCAATTCTGACCCCACTTGACAAAGAACAACTGCTCATGCGTGAATTTACCGAGCCCAGGCAGATCTTGTGCTTTCCCATTTTCCTTCTCCCATTTCTTCCAAGCGGAAAAGCTAGAGAGAATGCCACCTGCGTCTGCAACGTTCTCACCCAGCGTAAGCTCTCCGTCAATCTTCTCCTCTTCTCCATCGGGACCGGTGATGGTAAAGTTGCCGTATTGCTTGACAAAGCAATCACTGGACTTCTTGAACCCTGCTGTGGACTTTTCATCGAACCACGCGCTCTTGTTACCCGTCTTGTCAAACTGATGGCCACTGTTATCGAAACCATGCGTGATTTCATGCCCAACAATACTTCCCATACCGCCATAGGTAATGTATGCAGGATAGCCGACGCTGTAGATGGGCGATTGCTGGATGCCCGCTAGGATCACCATGGTGTTTCCTGAGGGCTGATGGAAGGCGTTGGTGGTCAGAGTACTAGACGGGAACTTCTGTCGATCAACAGGCTTATCAAGGGATGCCCAGTTCTTGGCAACCCGAGACTTTGCGAAGGAAAGAGTATTGAGGAGCAAAGACGGGGTGATTTCAATGTCAGAATAAAACTTCTTCACGACCTTTGCGTCAATGACATGGGGCGAGGTTGGTAAGCCAATCTTGCTCGTCATGGCGCGAACTTTCTCAACAGCAGTCTTCTTGACCTTACCAGTAGCCCAAGCTCTGGTTCCAATACGCCCGATAAAAGCCTCCTCAAGATTATCAATGATCTGAGATGTGAACTTCTTAGCGTCAGGCGTAAAGTGCTTATCGGCGAAGAATCGGGCGAGAATCCAAGTTAGACCTGTAGGACCGACAAGCTGAGAAGCGACTTTATCGTTGGCAATCCAGTCAACCCCCTTGTCGAGAAGAATTGCGCATCGCTGCCAGCGAGGTGAAGGACTCCCGGGATCTCTGCCTTGCTGCTTGGCTTTCCACGTGTTGTAGGCCTCAGTCTGTGGTGAGTCGACATAAATGGATACAGCAGCGATGGCTTTCCAAAGGAAGTAAGTTTGGATGACCACGGGTGGAGTTTGAGAGAACTTCTGCGAGATGTTGTAGTATAGCGCTGCGGATTCGAATATAATCTTGGAATCATTGAACCCTTCGGGCGCCAATTGATCAACGACGTACTTTAAGTTCAGCTGTGGAGCGAGTTCTTGGATATAATTGATAGACACGTATGGAATCACATCGGGAGTCTCTTCAGTATCTTGCTCCTGGCCCGCCTCCTCTGTCGCATTCGTCTCTGGGGCAGCCACCGGTTGGAGTGAGAGCTGAAGGGTGACGACAGACTCCATCAAAGTCTGAGCCTCGCCTCTGGTCAAATTGGCAGGATGAACAGCGTAAATAAGATCACTTGCAATCTTGATGAACTCAAACATATCCTCGGGAGTAGATGGAAGACCAGAATCCGTGGGTGGCTGGATGCCAAGAGCCATCTTGTCAGGGTTCAGCGGCTCTGCGATCTGTATGAATCTCTGCGTCGTCTCGATGCCCAGACTTTCGAACAGGGTAATAAGTTGACCAATTCCCTCTGAGTGATCATAAACAGTTCCTTTCTTTCCTTTGCTGGAAGCAGGGAGTGTCGTTGCGATGGTCTTGGCCACTTGTCGAAGTTGGCTCAGACCCTCTTCTTCATGGGCAGTTGTGTTCATGCAGACTTGGTAAGCTTCCTGCATCTTGACAAAATTCTCTTTATCAGCCTTAGTCTCCTCTTTGGTGAGATTGACTGTTATCCAGCCTGCGTCTGGGCCGGAAGGGTAGGGACTTTCAAGGACGCGTCGGACGAGATCGTAAACATGGAATTGGACAGCTCCAAGAACATCGACAGACATCGCGCCCGCTGGGACTGGGTTGCGTTCTGCCCAGTTGCCGCAGACGACTATGAATATATTAGCTTATCGAAAGCTCGTTAATAGAAGAGAGAATGAGACCTACGTTCATCGAAGTCGGTGCATGGATCAATCTTTGCATGATTTGTAGCCATGCTGCCTAGAATGTCGTCCGCAATCTCGATACATGCTGGAGTCGTGCAGAGGCTATTGGCACCGTAGCCAGAGGAACCACGGGGTAGGATCCCCATACTGAGATAGAAAAAAACGACAGTTCCGTGAGAAAACTGAGAGAAAAGGCACGAGAAGAGAGCTCTAAAACAGCTCTGACTGAGTTGATGGACCAAAAGGCATGAAATGAATAGAATTGAATAGCTGTTCTTATATACATCCAAGCCTCAAACACGTCCTTGAGGCTGTGTCGGATCCCAACAATCAAGCCCATAAGCTCGTAAGATTAAACACCCTTCCATTGGCCATCTCACCCGTGCTGACAGACATCGCGCATACGAGGCCAGTGTAACAGTGGCTCAAGGTCCCAGTATCACGAGTATTGAAAAAAAAAACAGCCAAATGCAGCGTAGCAGCCACGTCAATGCGCTCGAAAGTAGCAGCTGAACAAAGTATAGCGAAAATTGCTGCGGTCATCATTTCTGGGACTTGAGTGCTACATGCTTCTTGGCAGTGCCTGTAAGCGCTTGTGCAAAAGTCCTGGATGGGGGCTGAATTATTAATTGTATCCATAAATACAGCGGTCAGCTAGTTCTGCACTTTTTATGCTGATATGGCTTGCTATGGGCGTTAGTTGAGGCAGGCTGGGTTGAATCGTCCAGTAGAGATGAAGGGGGATGAGGATAGCACCGTCAGGCGACGGGCATGAGAGGGGCAGAGTGGTTTTGGGCATTGGTTGAGCTTGCCGCTGATGGAACTTTTGAGGCTGAGTCGGCGAATAAACATAGTAAGCATAAATGCAAATATTCGGGCTTGTAATACGCATGTTGCTGACACTCGTGACCACAGAGCCAGTCCGGACTATGACTCGTGGAGGACCGGTAGTTCGCCTAGCATGACTCGAGCGAGGCTCCTTGATTCAAACACAATTATAAGTACGATGATTTTCTCTCTGCGCAACTGTACTATGATCTCTCGCTAATTCTTTCCAAAGATATAAAGCTAGATTCGATCTCAGTAACTGGGCTGTTATTCGTATTTGCTAAATAATGTTCAGTTAAGTGAAAGTAGTTGGATTGGTTCGTCAAACTCGGGCAGACTTGATGGATTAAGACGGGATGAACTCCTTTGTATCTACTTGAGGATATTTTGTCAGAGCTGAATCCACGGTAGACTTTTAGACACACAAAATAGGAAAGATTTAAACGCAGGATCGTCGTCGTTCTCATTTCGTGTACAACTCAGCCTCATTGGGTCTAACCCAATCCAGCAGTAACTGAACGCACCCAACAGTCCAACATAGGTAGTTCAATTCCACAGTATAAAGACAGAGTAATGTCCAAAAGAATGAATTGGAAAACATATTCATTCCAAAAATCATCTCTTACTATTAACTACCATTATTTCAAAATGCAGACCTTCAACATTCTTTTCATCACTCTTGCTACTGCAGTAGCTGGAGTAACTTCTTCCTCCAACTGCCCTTCTTTCCCTGCCTCGATGACTCCGTTCTCTTATGGCTTCAAAGAACCCAAACCGCCAGCAATAAAGCCTGAGTACCAAGCTCACTTCGTACAGCACAAGTGGTAAGTCACCCTTTCAACACGTAGCTGACTTTGCTTCTGACTGACTTGAAAACTTAGGAATGGTGAACTGTCACATATCACAGCTGGCTTCATCCAAAACTCCCCATCTAAGGGATTTGTCCGAGCTGACGAAGCCTTTGACGGTGTTCTCGCCTCTTCCACTTTTGACTATTCTAACGTCACTAAGTCGGGCTTGGTTGACAACACTCTGACTACATATGATCCCAAGAAGTCCAAGCCAAGTGTTTGGAGAGGATACGTGAACTCAAATTATCCCATTCTCGATAAGACTGTGTTGATTGATAACGGAGCTGTCTTTGAGGGCTTTGTGAAAAGAGATTTCACTCCAAATCCTGCTGCAGCAGTAAGTATTTCATACCCGCCGGAAGAGCGGTTGCTGACTTCTCATTCCAGTGGAGCATCATGTACCAAAATGCAGTCCCCGTTACAGTCTTTATAAACGAGTGTGGTGTTATTGTTGGTTACGATTACTTTGCGCCGGAGTTGCGCACCCGGGTCATCATGGAGTTCTTCAACATTCAGGCAAAGTAGACTGTTCAGTGTAATTGGTGGGGTTTTTCGCCGCGTTGAGGTTTTCCCCAAGTATTGGAGTTTTAAGAGTTGAAGTACAGTCAAATAATACACTATCGTATTTAGAGAATGAATTGTTAGTCGAGCCATATATTGCATTCTGGGTTCAGTTTCTCGGAACTTGTGCCAATAAATCAGCTGTAACCCCCTTCTTTACTGCTCAGGTATTGATACTCCCATAGCTCTACTAAGTCAACCTTGATCCTCCCTGACACGACAAATCCTTTCTGTGATATTAAATCTAGTAGCCTTAGAATCTCCTTCCTCTCTCGGGAATCTACAGAGTTCGCACCCGCCATTCGAAGTGGGAAGATCGCCAACACCCCAGCGATGCGAGAATGCTCAAGTACTTCAGAGCAACAAGAGATCACAGTAGCGACATGAGTATCAGTCTCCTTGAGAGTGAGGACGGGGGCAACTCTCGTGTCCCAGCAATCATAAAAAGTGAAGTTTCTGCAGAGGAATAATTGAAGTGCATGGTAATTTGCCAACGCGAGCTCTTCATATGGTCCATATGACTTGATAGATGCATTACACCGGGAATACCAAGACTGAAGCTCATATTGGTAAAGACAGCTCTGTGTCGCCAGTATATCTAGATCTGGATGATCGTGTCGTTGATCTTCTGGAACTGACTCAATTTGATCGAAGAAGCTGGAAATTGGTGAATACTAGTCATTCATGTGATGTCAGGACTGACCTTTTACTGAATGATGAGATCTTGATCATCAAGTTGAGAATTTCGTCCAGTGGATGTGATGCTGCCATGACACGTTTGTCCATGCACAGATAGTCAGACAGTACAGTATCTTCGCCGTAGAGGATTGCTCGGTTCCCCTCTAACAGCCTGAACGTCTCAAAAGACTGACTGCCGAGATAATCAGAACGACTGTCAGTACCAGAGAGCTCAAATATCTTTGAAGTTCCATAGAGCATATGTTTAGCCCACTGTCCACCAGAGACTTCTATCATTAACTGCGAGAAGGATTAATACGAGCTAGTAAGTGCGATATCTTCGTACCTCAAATAAACCGAGAAGTAATGTGCACCAAAGAATGCCTTGACATTGCAATGCGCCTGGTGATCTGATGTAGTGCTGAAGGCTTGCGAGTGCCTTGCTATATGATTTCAAGGCGAAGTGGTATGGCGATCGAAGCTCATCGGAAGACCTTGCACATGGGGACCTGCTGATTTCCAAGGCGCCAATCGCAACTGTTGCCTCTCGCAGTGGTGCGCATGTTTGAATTAAAGGTAGAAAGTCAGGACCCAGGTTCGCAAACCCCGGTGTGAATTCACAACGTTGAAGGAACAAAAAGAAGGTCTTCAAGTATACGCTGTCGGGCTTCTCGCATATTTGCGGCTGGAGGTTGCTTGCACGTTGATGCACCACTGAATGGCTAACAAATTTCAACTCTGAGACTGTAGTGGCTTGAGGTTGGCAGTGTTTCTTCATGCGAACACAATATTCGCAAGGGGTGCCCCCTTCACACTTTTTTTTAGGCGTTAGCTGGGGTCAGATTATGTCCTGCGATGGATGTCTCTCGAACCTTGATGCGTCGCCTCGCACATGACTGGCAGCGGGTTAACCTTTTACGCTGATCCAGCGGCCCAACGATGCGTCGGGTCTTCATTTGGTGAGTTTATGCGTATGATTGGGTTGTGAGTATGATAATTTGTCGTACAAGTCACTCGAGGAACTACAACCGATAATGTCATTTTTTGGTTCGGGGTCATGACTGATGAACACGCAACTTCGTATCGAGGCTCAGCTTTAGTTCAGCCCCACCAGACTTGACTCAAAGTAGAAGCATTTGAACGCACTGGGGTAACCTCAGAAAAGCACAGCCAATCACAGCTCTCGGGTATTCTTGACTCATTTACCTACAATTCCAGGACTAAGAAGAAAACAATGTAGCCCCTTCAAAGAGGCGTAAGGAATGATATCAATTGCCCATAGAGGATGCTATTTTAGCGCAAAGGTTACACAGAATCGATGAATGTATTATGATTAAGGATTCCCGACCGGGAGCTGTTCCAAGTAATTGTCTATTTTCCCCCTAGATATCCTCTAGACCATGTTGAATTCCATTTTTCATTACCTTTTCCATATCAGCTTGTGATAGTTCCCAAATAACGCCGTTTTGTTGTCATTATGCCCTTTCGTGGCACTTTTGCCAGTATTATGCGAAGACAGAAAGCCGTAAGTCCTTGTTACAACCTTCGGTGGAGGACGAGCCATTTCCCAAGTAACAGCGATCGCCCTGTAATATAGAAAATGGCAGCTAGTACGATGATAGCGAGGTAGAAGCAACCCAGGAGCTGAGCGCCCAGCTTTTCGAGCAAGATTCCACTTAGTGGGTTTGCCAGGAGCAGTGCGACAGCCACACACATATTTGTAGAACCTTCTCTTGAGTTAGTAAATGAATGTTATCAAGGATCATAACCAAGGACTTACCGAAATATCGAGCATAATCTTGTGGCTCGCAAGTCTTTCCGGTACATACTGCAGTATGTTAGTGTTGAGCGAATTGAGTGGCAACAGAGGAACTTACAGGGCGACAGTACGTAGAAAGATCCGGAACAGTATCCCCAAAGTGCGGTAAAAGTATACATGAGAGGAGCTGAGGTGGTGCTGAATGGGATAAAGATGGACGAGATGAACACCAGAATGACTAGCATCGTGGTGATCATAGCATTGAACGGTCCAACCTTATCTCCAACGAACCCAATCGAGAAACGACCCAAGCAAGAGCAGGCACCCAAGATAGATAGAAGAGTGTATCCATCCTCAGTGGAAAAGCCTGCTCCTCTCGCGATAGTCGGCAACAGGCCACTGATTCCGTAGTTGACGAACTCAACCATGCAGATACCAAGTGCAGTGACGACAAAGCTTAAAGACTTGAAAGCTGACAAGTCTAGGCTGAAGCTCTGTGGCTTTTGAACTGTTTGTTGACCTTCAGTGAGGCGACGGAATGGAAGATAGCATAACACGCCAAGCGACGTGATGCACGCAATGACGAGCGCAACAAGCCTCATCGACCAAGCCCAACCAAGCCTGCCAAAAGTAGCACGTAGCATCATGGGATAAATGATACCTCCAAGTGAAGTACCCATAACAGCAATACCCATGGCAAGACCGCGACGGCGAGTGAAAAGCTTACCGATGACGCCAATGGCTGTGACAGCGCCGATACCGCTCCCGATACTGCCAAAAAGGCCGAGACATAGGATGAAATGCCAATATTGCGTACACTCAGCTAGAAGTAGGAATGTGATGGTGGAGAATGCAGCGGCGATCGGGCCGAGGATCTGAGGGCCATAGCGATCTAGGATAGAGCCAATTTGGAAGTTGAAGATGAGAGAGAGAAAGAGGTAAATTCCTGATATCCAGCCGACTTGGCTAACACTATAGTTGTTCAACTCGTTGAGGGTGAGATGGGATTGGATTGTTCCGAGGGAATTCATAAATCCTAAACTCTATCAGTAACTGCCTGTTGGGGTTGGAGTAATGGTGCTTACCATAAGAAGATATCAGGAATAGCATAGATGCAAAGACGCAGAGCCAGGCACCGATATTTGACTCGACATCTCTTTTTTCTAATTGTTTCTCGTTATCTGGGCCAGTGGAAAGGTCTATCTGGCTCGGAGGTACCGAAGTCGGTGCACTCTCGATGTCTGGAGTTGCCGCACCCTCGCGGAATAGAGTAGGTGAAGTCGACCTTGATCGATCCATGTTGATAATATTTGTTGTAGTGCAATGTACAATCAAACTGTTACTGTTGAATACAGATATCTTATCTTGAGAGTTCTGTCATCCACTTATCGTCTATTTATACGGTAAAAGTACCTGACGTCCACCGCCAACAATCTCCACTCACGATATATCTTCACATCATGAGCCTCAACACAAAAAAGAGAACGTATCTGTCGCTTATTGTCAATCAACGCCATTCTCCGATGCCGATCCCAAGGCTCGTGCCTGAAGATTTAAAGAAAATCTAATAATGGCCCAAGCTCGTTCGATCGACTCGGCCAGACCCGCGGCGTTGGGTCAGGCATCTTGCGTTGCAGCTCCACTTAGTGGACCGCTTGACTAAAAGACTCGAGGTCATGAGCGATTGCGACACCGGGAGAATAGTCATAATATCCACGTCTCGGCCAGATTCTTTGTCATGAAGTCGTGGTACGTCGCTACGTACTTGGACCATGAGGTTCGGTGAGGATCGTGGTTGTGCCACAGGAATAACGGAGATCCACCGCCGTCACGTCAAGTTCACTCGGTATTGCCACTGCTAAGTGCCGACGATCTAATATTGGATCGGTGTGAGTTCGGGTACCTTGTGAATTACCAGGATTTCGTGTTTACCGTTTATTTTAGATTTTCTTAGCTTATTTATTAGTGTTTATATCGTGATCTTTCCCGGCTGCTCTGGGGCCTATGGATCCGCATCATCATATCATGTTGAGGCTGACTCGTCATGTCACTTGGTATTGCCACGCACTGTATGTTCCATTCAGCTCAGCATTATTGTTAGTATTTTAATCCTGAATCTCGCTGATAATCCTTGCTTGAGTAGATTTCTGCACGGTGAAGCATACACTGTACCGCTGTCTGTTTTCGTGATGTTTCTATCGTGGGGAGATGTAGGCACGCTCACGTGGTTGTGCATCCGATATAGGAGTCTCGCCAATAATATAATATTGAGTCACGAATTCCAAACCTTCTTTCAACTTCTTTCAGGCTGCAAGAGGTATAGACGTGGTGAGCGGGAGCTCCCCGTAAGATCCTTTGAGTGATGTCTCCAGACTCCAATAAAGCACTTTGAGTGATCATCATTGCTTCAATCTCCAAGCTTGATCAAAAACCACTCTATACGGCATAGGGTGGTGCTAGGTCCAGCACTGCTCCTCAGATTGACTCGGATATATAGCGAAGCTATCTCGCGCAACATCGGAGATTTGTAGAGAATGAGCGTCAATCGGACAACGTATAACTGAGAGCTAGCTGCGCTGACGAACAGAATTATCACGGTGGTAATAATCAATCATATAGGATGGAGCTCTAGATCGCATTGACGGCAGCATGAAGGTCAGAACTCGGAAGCTCCAGTATGCCGAGGAAGGAATTCAGGTGTAAGGCCTTTCATTGGGATTGAACAATGGTAGCACTGGGGCCCGAGACATTTCCAGTGTATAAGCACGTGCCAGTGAAATCCTTTTCATTTCAGACAGGAAAGGATACACTCGAGAAGTGGCCGGTGTTCGTGCCTTGTTAGTCTCGAGTGAGATGCATCGTTTCTACATGCAAAGACCTTTGTTGATACTCCAAAGCGAGGTGCATCAAAAGGTCCTTGCATCCAGTACCCGCCCAATAACTCTAGCCCCAATAGCCTATTCGCAAGCTACCCCTCTAAGGAAGTCGGGAGCATCGAGAACCAATAGACTGCATGGAAAGGCGATGTTCCGAGACGACTTGCCAGATACGAAAATAGGCACGTAAATACTAGCGAAAATTGGGCATGCACAGCGCACTCCAGCGGCAAGGTATGCAGCTATTGAACGGCACAGCACTCTCCGGGGAATGAATCTGCCCAGCCGCTGGTGATCTTCCGGTCTGAAACCCTCCGCATTGATGAAATAGGAAGCTCGAATTGACTGTGGAGACGATTTATGCGCGGGACATTTTCAGCTGAAAACTCGATGCAACGTGAAATACGACTTGCATGAGACTAGTGAATTTGTATGCAAAGCAGATCCGGATGATCATTGTTATTGGACGGAGCTTGGGATATTTGTTTGATCTAGAACCGGTATCACGAGATGAATACTACCTTCGACTGTGCAGGTTGCCCAATACGAATTTTCATAGTGAGTTCTTGTTGTCGAGATCAGCCCACGTTGGTGATTAAGGTGCAGTAAGTGCTAGAAGATGCAGAACGGAGAGGTGTAGGCATGGCTGTAGACCAAAGGCAAGTAAAAAGGTTCCTATCGTCAGATATCATCTGCGCTGGTAGGAATGTACTAGGTGTATAAAAAGCCTGATCTTCTCCCGAACTACCAGAAATCCATACAAGAACTTCACCTTCAAACAATTATAAAAACAATCTCTCTCAACACCATTTCTTATGTAAATCGCACCATATTATCCATCCTTCTCCAGTCTCGCTAACATACCGTAACCCAGAACTCATCACGATGGTCAACCCACTCTACGTCGTCTACGCCCTCTCCGCCATCGCAGGAGTTGAGGCATGCAAGAGAACCTGCTCTGCATCCAACGACGCCGGCACCACCTGTAGCTACTCGTGCACCCAGGTTTGCTCCAGCATCTCTGCCAAGCAAGCTCGTGATACCTTCCTCGCGGCTCTACAGTCCGGCGGTAACTCGTGCTCTGCTGTCGGAACTAGTGGTGTTTCGTGCAGGAAGACTGCCAAGTTTGGAAGCTGCTATGATCATCACTGGTCATGCGGCAGTGGCTGCTAAATTGGTCACAAGGAGGAGAGCTATATCATTGGGCAAGATGTGGATGGGAGGCGTATATGGGAGGATAATGTCCGTGGAAGTCTGAGCCAACAGTCGATCTTAGTGCATGCTGTCAGTATCTAGTTTAAATTCTAGGGAAGCTCTCTTTTTCATCAGAATTAACAGATAACTTTTTAAAGTTATTAAGTCTATTGGTTTAGTCGTCAGTGCAATGAGCGGTTTTGATACGTCGTGAATGAAATTGTTTAAACCAAGAATCCCAATGGGCAAGTCTAGGGTAGGCAAGAAGACATGCATGTTTCTCCTAATCAGTGATAAGACTTGAGCAAACTGCTATATCTTAGCATTATAGACCACTTCCTCTTAGCATCGTGGTTTGATGTATGCCGTACTAACTCATGAAATTCGTAATGCCTCGTGGATCCAGGCTGTTATCCTGACTTGACCAGAGTTATACCAGATTTCTGTGTTCTTGTCTCCCAATTAAAGCTGCAAAATATCCCGAAATGTATCTACAGGGCATTTCGAATCTCATGAGTGTGTACGGTAGAATCTTTCTTGCTCCATGAAAATGACTAAACGTCAGTAGCCCTTGTAGATAATGCATTTCTCTCTTACTTCGCGAAATCTAGTATAGACACTACTCGGCGAACCAGGGCGCCAGCGGCTGGGCTGAACTTTTAAGTGCGTAAGCTAATGGTTCTGCTTCTCATGGCTTCGCTTTCTAGGTTGCCCGACAAAGACCCCGCTCGCAATAGGACTCTCACCTTAGCGAATTTGGACTGACTCGAACACCAAAGACTTCGGCCAAGTAACCGCGTATTCAATCAGCATCATCGGTGCACCGTAACATTAGTAATTCACGAGAGACTAGAATCATATTCAAGGTATTAATATTGAGCACTTCTAAGTCGGCATAAATCTTCGTACCGGAGACTATTGGTTTTAGTGCAGGCGGATATTAGCTCGCCTAGAGGCTTTTGCAGCAGAAAGCTTGACGTTGAGCTAAAACTTAGTAATATAAGCATATCTATTATCACCGTCGGCAGAGGCGACGGTATATCGCCGAATAGCTATGGAGTAGAATACCACCTCGGCATATGGCAAGTTCCGTGCAGTGGAACAGATCCGAGCCGACTTAGCCGCAAGACCCTAAACGCGCACGGGCGATTACCCCAAAACTGACGTCTGGGCCACTATCCTGCAGAGAAACCCTACATTTGCATTGCTGGAACAATTCGCTTGACGTCTTTGCTTTTTGGAACACTAGAATGAAATGCGTTAAGATGGTATGACGAATGCAGATGCGACCCAATCAACACTATGATCCTTACCACGCCGTTGAGGAGAAACAGTTCGAGACCTTTTCTAACAAGCATTTGTCACTTATGCATTGGTATCTTAGACTAAATTTAACTAATACATCGTAATGTCTACCGCCCATGATAGTGTCCCGGAGTGAACTCTCCCCTATCCGCCGGTCCCTGAGCTGAACTAATTACAATTTCCGTCTTGCGCATGATTCCATCCTCCTTGGCCAAAATATCCTCTGCACTATCACCAATCTGCTCATCAACCCCACTGCCCAAAGGTTGCAGTCCGCTTCTTCGGGAAAGGTTCTTGCGGTAGGTCGACTGCAACGCGTAACCGGAATTGTTCTGCGATTTGCTGCGGCTGCGACTCCCGACGCGGGACTGCTCGCTGAAGTAGCGCACAAGAGGGGCGAGGGTCGGGACGCAGGCGACGATTATTCCGAGATTGTTCTCGACCATTGACCATTTGATGAGGGCGGCTGAGTCGAGGAGGTTGGAGAGGGACTTTATGGTCTGGATGCGGACGATTTGGATGATGGAGATGAAGATTCCCATGGCGAAAAGACCGAGGAGGACGACTTTCTTGCGGTTCGGCATTTGGAGCTTGAGTAACGTCGGGAAAGGGAGCATCATTCTGTATTTGTCACTGGTTAGATCTCTTCTCATTGTCCATGTCGTAAATACTCACACGACAACGTCAAATACGATGGTGATCGAGGCCATGGTGGTGTACATAGGTACGCCTTTGAGACAAGAACCGTGCGTGATGCTCAAATCCCATTGTTTTCGAACCTAGGAGCAGGTCGAGTTAGCGAAGTCACGTATGGAGCACGCCTGAGGGGCCGCGTACAGGTGTGCAGAGGTTAATCTGTGCAATCAAGAACGAAAGATGGAACAATGTGCAGGCAACAGCTACGCCGACTGTCACTTTGTACCAGATCCCTGAGGCCATGAACCTCAAGTACGAGATCAAAAGACTGAGCTTGAAACCTAGAATACTAGAAATGTAACTTTTCGTCGTCGGTAAGTATTTAGTCTGTATCGCGAGAGGAGTCGGTCTTACAATGGCGCGCCCATGAATTGTAGCTGAAGATGACGTTAGCCTTTGATAGAGAATTGAGAGATAGTAGACTTACCAGCATAAAGTTGTAGTAGTTCTGCTGAGGCAAGTCGTCAAGTTTCTTCAATCCGAGTCCCCATTTCGTTTCTAGAATGTGTCAACTGGTGATCGGCAGCAATTGATCTTAGCGAAAGTTTACTCACGTATCACGGTAACAACAGCGAATCCGCAGCTCGCGATCTGTTGCTGATCAGCATGTCTGTCATCTGGAGATCGAATGCAGATCCCTTCTTACCCATGTCGCGATGATGATCCAGTCATCTACAAACAGGACGCGTCAGTGCCAACAAACAACCGGGAATTGACAGGCTCTTTTTACCAGCTCCCACCGACTTGAGCATAAACCCTCTGACATAGACTCTAAGCAGGACCGTTATGAGCGCAACGGCTGTAAAGACAACAGCAATAGACGTGATTTGAGGGCCATCGGTTGGCGAGCCGCTCGGGGCGTTGTAAGTCCAGCCTGACATTGGAAAATATGCGACGACAGTATGGAGAGCACAATCCGGAAGAGTACAACCGACTTATACATGACTCCAACTAGAAAAAAAGAAACTTGTGACAAAACTCAATTCGCAGGTCGCTCCTCGAGACGATGCTAAATGCATCTTCATGCAGGGGTAACTGACAGAACGTTCATGGACCATTCATAATGGATCTTGTCTCCCGGCTGTTGAACTCCCCTGGGCCTTGGCAACCCATTACCTCGACCGAGATAAGCTTCTGACATGGAAGACCTGTCAGGTAGACCGTTGTGCCGGTGAACCTAAACATCCTAGCCCCAGCCCCGGCCCGTAAGCCACTTCCGTGCCTTGTTTCCGCTTTCAAAGCGCACTATTACCGGTGGGACTAGCTCACTCAAGACATACGCACCGATGCTTACAAGGCACGAAGAAACTCTAATAGTACTTATATAACCCGAAAAGTAAAAAGAGACATTAACCACTCTCTTTTCTCTGCAAGATCTGCAACACTGTAGCATTTTCTGTGAGTCACACCCTTTGTCTAACTGGTCTGTTGCTTTTGCTCACGCAGGTAGCGTTTCATCTGCAGGACATCAACCATGAAAGTGACAAGCTTCGTTACAGCCGCTGCGGCGTTCTCCACTGCCCAGGCGTATGCTACTAGCTCAAGCTGTAAATGCTTTCCTGGTGATGCATGCTGGCCTTCGGACAGCCAATGGAAGAGTCTCAACACGACTGTGAATGGTCGTTTGATCAAGACTGTTCCTTTGGGCTCGCCTTGTCACGATCCTACGTACGATGCTGCGCAGTGCAAGTACCTTCAGGACCAATGGCAACATCCCGGGATTCAGTAAGTCTGACACTGATGCAGTGTAGCCTTGATGCAGTGTAGCCTAGTGCTAACATGACTTAGCATGAACTCGTCGTCGTCTGTCATGGCTCCTTGGTTCGCCAACCAGAGCTGTGATCCCTTCCAACCTGAATCCCGTGCCTGCGAACTAGGAAACTATGTTCGCTATGCCGTCGAGGCGCAGACCAAGGCTGATGTTGTCAACACCATCAACTTTGCTCGCAACAATAACATCCGCTTTGTCATTCGCAACACCGGACACGACTATAATGGAAGATCCACCGGTGCTGGTGCTCTCTCCGTCTGGACCCACCGTCTCAAGGACATCCAGTTCAAGGACTACGATGCCAACGGCTACAAGGGCAAGGCTGTTACTCTCGGTGCCGGTGTCCAGGGCTTTGACATCCTCAAGGCTGGAAACGATGCAGGATATGTTGTCGTCGGCGGTGAATGCCCTACCGTTGGTGTCACTGGTGGTTATACCCAGGGTGGTGGTCACTCAGCTCTCAGCACAAGCTTTGGTCTATCTGCGCAGAACACTCTTGAGTTTGAAGTCGCCACAGCTGACTCTGGTGTCGTCACTGCTTCTCCCACCAAGAACTCGGATCTTTTCTGGGCTCTGAGTGGTGGTGGTGGCGGTAACTGGGGTGTTGTTCTGTCTATGACTGTCAAGGCCTTCCCTGATACCAAGGTTGGCGCTGCTACCCTAGCCTTCTTCAACACCAGCAACGATCAGGGTACCTTCTACAAGGCTATTGAGACTTTCCACTCTAAGCTCCCTGGCATGGTTGATGCTGGATCTATGGTGGTCTACTACTTCACCAACACCTTCTTCCAGATTTCTCCCTTGACGGCCTTTGGCAAGTCTCAAGACGAGGTTCAGGCTCTTCTTGCACCTTTCGTCAGCTCACTTGATACCCTGGGTGTCAACTACACTGTCAAGTACAGCCAGTCAGCAAACTACTACAACCACTACGATACCTACTTCGGCCCTCTCCCCATTGGTAGCATCCAAGTCGGCATCGCCCAATATGGTGGCCGCTTGATTCCTCGCGACACCATCGTCAACAACAACGACGAACTCACCCAAGCTGCCATCAGCATCGTCGAGCAAGGCGTCACATGGATCGGTGTCGGCACCAACGTCGCACCATTCAGCAACACACAGAAGCAGTCCCTTCTCCCAGCATGGAACAAGGCCCTCGTGCACGCCACCCTCACTACACCATGGAACTTCACTGCTCCCTGGTCAGAGATGTTGGACCTTCAGAACCTCATGACTGATACAATCATGCCCGAGATTGAAGCTGTCACGCCTGGCAGTGGAGCGTACATGAACGAGGCAGACTTCCGCCAGCCCAACTTCCAGTCGGAGTTCTTTGGAGCCAATTACAACAAGCTGTTGTCTGTGAAGGCTAAGTGGGATAAGCAGGGGTTCTTTTATGCCAGGAATGCAGTTGGCAGCGAGCAGTGGACTGTTGGCGATAACGGCCGAATGTGTCGGCCGAAGTATTAAGCAAACACTTGTGCAATCGGACTTTGTATAATTGAACCAAAAGGTAGTGCCGATAGGATGAGGGGTTAATTAAAATGGTACTTTGCTTCTTAACATATAATCAACAAGCTAATTCAGCGAGAGCATGCCATCTGAGCCCCAAGGTTAGACAATGCATTTCTGCGTAGCCCTATGTAAACAGTCTTAATCCTCCCTTGCAATGGCCACCACTAGCATTCCTCCCCCGCCAAGCTCCAAGGCCGGATCGAAAAACCCGGCTGAGACAGTGGCGTTAGTGCTATCTTACAAAACTACCTTATCGTAGGGCGCGCCATCTCCCTGATTTTCTTGGCTGTCTTAAATGCTGATAAACTCAACACATGATGCGCCTCGACTCAATTTATGTCGATCAAAGAGATTAATCTTAAGAATTTTATCCAATGTGGCTTGCAGTAGTCAGGTATTCGGAAGACACGCAGTATTGTGGCGCATTGCAACTCACCCTTCGACACTTCCAAAGGGTCAAACTGTCTGAAGCATCCCTTAAAGGGGAGCATCTCCTCTTTTCGACTAAATATGTTAATCCCCGCTACAAATCCGAGCCCGCTGCCCTCCTCCATTTTCCCAGACCCTCTTCAGTTACTACCTCTCTCCACTAGCAAGCATGACGATTATCACAAGGATACGCACTTCTAAGCCCAGACGAGCTATTCTCGTCACTGGTGGGGCCGGCTTTATTGGCTCCCATCTTGTCGAAGCTCTTCTTGCTGAGGGCGGTTGGAGAGTCGTCGTCGTTGATAACTTTGATGAATTTTACGACCCTGAGATCAAGCGCGCCAACCTTGCGCCTCATCTTCTGAACCCGAACCTGAGGCTTTACGAAGCCGACATTGAAGATCTCGAGGCCCTTCAAACTATTTTCGCTGACAATGGCTTCTCCGCTATTGTTCATCTCGCAGCCCGCGCTGGTGTTCTTCCTTCATTGAGCCAGCCCAACAAGTACTTCGATACCAACGTCAATGGCACTCTGAACCTGCTTCAGTGCGCCAGAGAGTTTGGCGTCAAGCAGTTCCTCTTCGGATCATCGTCGAGTGTATACGGTCTTGGTGCCAAAGCTCCCTTCAACGAGAACTACAAGAGCACACAGCCCATCTCTCCCTACGCAGCATCCAAGTCGGCGGGCGAACTGCTTTGCCATACATACGCTCATCTTTATGACATTCGCTGCATCTGCCTCCGTTTCTTCACCGTCTACGGTCCTCGTCAGCGCCCAGATCTCGCCATACACAAGTTCACAAGGCTCATCCACCAGGGCAAGCCTATTCCTCTCTTTGGAGATGGCTCTTCCCGTCGAGACTACACATACGTCGATGATATCATTGACGGTATCTTTGCTGCCCTCAAATATGACGGATCTGACTACGAGGTCTTCAACCTTGGAGAGTCGCAGACTATTCAGTTGAAGGATCTTATCGGTGCTCTTGAGGACACATTGGGACGAAAGGCACGGATTGATAGAAAGGGAGAGCAAGCTGGCGATATGCCCATCACGTACGCCGACATCTCCAAGGCGGGTGCCATGCTTGGATACAAGCCCAAGACGCAGGTTCAACAGGGCATTGTCAAGTTTGTCGCTTGGTATCTCAGCCAATGCGGCCCCTAGTTTGAGGCTCTTTTCATCTGTACTACTAGTAATAATTCCTTTTGTCGGCTTGGGTTTGGGGTTTGGGGTATCTACTATTTATGAACTGATGGATTGTACACGTTTTGTTTGGTTTTTTCTTAGTTCGTTAGTCCTCAATTCTACTGATTGTAAACACTAATGCTCTACTATAGTGACTTGCATGACTTCCAACTGAATGTAAAAATGTTGCGATTAAGGCGCGCGATGTAAGCATCACCTATCAGATTTATCAACCGACGATAACACTCGCATAAACGCAGTCCATGCAGCATACCGAATGTAAAGATTGGGAAATTAAGAAGGGAACAAGAATCATTCCAGCCCGCGTTTCCCCTCGGATTCCGATGCTTATTTTCAAGGTTACAGGAGAGGAACGCTCTTACTGATGTATGTCTCACCTAAATCTCTATAGTTAAACAAAAGAAAACGACACGGCTCTCGTTGCCCACGCGCACGCAATATGCTTATTTTTCTAGTAGTTAGTGTCGTTTTGGGAATGGCAATGCCACCCTCTATCAGACTCATGCGTTAAACACGCCATTCTTTCCAAAATCGAGCTCCTCTACTTCCTTAGCAAAATACATACCAAGCTCACTTTGCGCAAACGAAGTGTATTTAGTGGCGTAATGTTGCATATGTAGATAAGAATATTAAGCTCGCGACATTTTCAACGGCTCGAAGGGGGTCCTCTCCTCACATTAGTTATCACCCGATCTTAAGCAAGGGGGTGCTAAGCTTGCCACCATTCTTCTTCCCCAACCATTAAATTGGTATGTCTCAAGCCACCAACCAAGACAAGGGCAGATCAGGGGCAATCGCAATCACCTCTTCTTAAGCTCTTCGATATTTCACCGTCAACAAAAGTCCCCGCGTCAATCTCAACAGCCATCTGACCATCAATTTCTCTTTCAGAGACATTCACAGTTGTCATTTTCGTCGCATATTACTATAATCCTTTGACTATTACCCTTGTGTTCGCTGACCGAAATTCTGTGGCTGAGCCACAGCCCGGGAACAAACCACCAAAGCTAGCATGCTCTACCCCAATCCGAAGCCCAGTAGGGCACCTCTGTCAGTAGTTTTGAGCGCACCCATAATTTACAAAGTCATTACCATATCTCTGGCATTATCTCTATCTTTCTATGCTTTATCCTGGTGGTCGAAGCTGGAGATAACGCCAGCAGACTGGCAACAGGATAATGTCAACACAACGGAACCAGAGGCCCCTGTTGACCAGGACCGTCGGTTTGCCTTCATCATCCCCTCCTCAAACCCAAGTCCGAATCTATGCAAGACCATCTTCAGCTCGCTCGCCTTAGGCTACCCAAGTCCAGTTATCATCAATTGGGGAGTCGACTACAGGGACATCTCACATTGGAGGCTTGGCAAGCATCTGCCAAAGATCACCGGCTTGGTGAACTACCTTGATTCAGTCATGCACCCTAATGCTACCGCAGAAGAGAAGCTTGACGAAGACGATATCGTTCTCACTGTTGACGCTTACGATGTCTGGTTCCAGCTCCCTGCTCAAGTTCTTCTCAGCCGATACCATGAGATCAACAGAAGAGCCAATGAAAGGCTGCGCAAACAATGGAAGCGGAAGGATGTGCCCATGCCGATGAAGCAGACAATTGTCGCAGCATCGCAAAAGAGTTGCTACCCTAGTAATCCTGAACGATACGGTGTGGATTTGAGATGTGACCTTTGGCCCGAGTCTCCTTTGAGAGAAGACCTCTATGGACCGGAGACGGAAAGGAACACTACCTTCTCTCGCAACAACAGACCTAAATGGATCAATGGCGGTATGTACATTGGCCCAGCAGGCGATATGAGAAGAATGTTTCGCCGCGCCAAGCAAAAGATCGAAGCAAAGGTTGGCGAGGGTTTCCCTCTAAGGAGCGATCAGGGTATGATTGGCGAACTCCTCGGTGCGCAAGAAGTCTGGCGCGAGTTACAAAGACACAACCACGTTAGCGTTGATGTCGAGGACTTCGTGGGGGAGAATTTTGAATTTCACGTTGGACTTGACTATGCTCAGGAGATATCGGCACAGAGTTTCGCAACTGAGATCAGCCCAGAGAATGACCTCTTCGACGCTGACTTTGTCGTGTTGAGCGACCAAGAGTCCATCGAAATGAACTCTGAGGTACGCGGTATATCACCAGTGAGGGTAAAGGGTATCCCAGATGATCTCAAGTCGGTTCAGAGCCCGCTTGTTGAAGACGGCAAGACCGTTGACTGGAGCGACATGCCTCTGTATACCGATTTCTTCCTCTCAACAGTACCAGCTATGCTGCATCACAACAAATTCAAGGAAAAGCGTGAGACGTGGTGGGATAGACCATGGTACCATCAGAAGCTGCGCAGCCTAGTCAAATCCGCTCTGCTGCCGAGGGAATCCGATGAGCCTTTGGCTACTGTTCAACTTGAGGGTAGCAGGGTCAGATACTGGGCAGCTTCAGCAGAGGAGGTTGACAGATATCCTCGCATGGGTAAGCTCAATGCCAACTTGACGGTTTATGATAGGTTTCCGAGCATGGAGATCAACGAGACATGTCGGTATGGAAGCCGGAAGCCGCGTGGATCTAAAGCGACATGGGAGGAGGAAGTTTTCCGCGATAGCGGTGGAGAGTTCAACGGACTTTGATTGATCGGATGTTATAAATGACGTTGAAATATCATAATGCGAATTCTCCCATGAGCTTTCCTCGAGTTGAGTCGTGATACCAGCACATTGAACAAGACTCGTAAGATAAAAAATTAGGAGAATCGTATCGTGATTATCCAAGGGTAATTTCCGAGTGCATGAGGCTAGTACCTGAAGCGTTGAACTATTGTGGCCGTTAAACTCCAGAGCGTTAGCTGACAGCTCATTGCCCCGCTTCACAATCGATAGTCTGTAGAATTGGCAGGGTTTAACGCCAGCTGAAGAAAACGCTTTTATCGGCGATAACATTTAGGAGTCAAGCCGGAGAGTTTATTAAGGTGTTTCGACCGCCACTGACATCTTGTTTGATCTTGAAACTGCAGGCACTCTAACGTCGGATACGGGGAAAC